>JANVCL010000003.1:14321723-14337829 GCA_026546855.1 Erythroxylum incrassatum | reverse complement strand
CATAATAAGAATAATTTAAATAATAGTTATTATAAATTATATAATAATAAATAATAAAAACGTTATGTTTCTTTAATAATTCTTACTATTTTACTTGTTTTGAAATATGATAATAATTTCCTTTATATTTTTTATTCTCGAAATTATATGCTTATTTTTTGTAATTCCTTATAATCAGTTTTAATAATAATACACTTTATAATAATAAGGAATTTAATAATGTTATGAATAATAATAAACAATTTTAATAATAACATCAATAATAATAAGTAATTTAATATTAATAATAATACTAATATTAATAATAAACTGTTTGTAAATTTTTTTAAGATTTATAATAATAAGAATATATACTATAGTCAGAAAAATTCATAATAATAATTAAATATTATGATAATAATTAATTTATTAAGAATAATAAAGTCAATAATAATAAGAAGAAAACTACTGATTATAAAAAATTTCATAATAATAATAGAAATTAATATAATTAATAAATTTAATAATCATATCAAATATAATAATAATAATAATAATAATAATAATAATAATAATAATAATAATACACTTTATAATAATAAGGAATTTAATAATGATATGAATAATAATTAACAATTTTAATAATAACAATAATAACAAGAAGAAATTTAATATTAATAATACTAATATTAGTAATAAACCATTTGAAATTTTTTTACATTTATAATAATAAGTATATATACTCCAGTCAGAAAAATTAATAATAATAATTAAATATTATAAGAATAATTAAACTATTAAGAATAATAAAGTCAATAATAGTAAGAAGAAAATTAGAAATTATAACAAATTTAATAATAATAATAATAGAAATTAATATAATTAATAAATTTCATAATCATATCAAATATAATAATAATAATAATAATAATAATACACTTTCTAATAATAAGGAATTTAATAATGTTATGAATAATAATAAACAATTTTAATAATAACTTATTACATGATTTCAGTTTTTGATTACATTAAATAACATGATTAAATCCCTGATTATTATTAATTATGTTCTTCATAATAATCAGGACAAAATTATTATTATAAATTATCTAATAATAAATAATAAAAACGTTATGTTTCTTTAATCATTCTTATTATTTTTAATGTTTTCAAATATGATAAGTGTATATTCCTTATTATTATTAACCATTTTATTTTTGTTAAAAATTATTATGGTTCTTTGATTATTCTTATTAATTTATTTGTTTAAAGTTTTGATATTTATTAATTTTCAACTTACTCTTATTCTTATTATTAAAAAATGATGTATTTATTAATGACATTAAATATTAAAAATTAAATGGCTGATTATTTTTAATTTGGTCCCTTAGTTTTTATTATTTTTGTTCTTAATAATAATAAGGATAAAAATATATGTTTATTTTTTTCATCATCAAGAAAAAAGAATTAAACAAACTAGCAAAAATTATTTGTCTTTTAGAATAAAGAGAAATAAATAAAGGGATTTAATAATTAGAATAATACTAATATTAATAAAAATTACAATAATATATATATAAGATCTATAATAATAAGTATATAAACTAAAGTCGGAAAATAATAATAATAATGATAATTAAAAATTATAAGAATAATTATATTAATAAGAATACTAAATTTAATAATAACAAGAGGAAAATTATTAATAATAAGCAATTTTATAATAATAGTAGAAATTAAGATATATGCATTTAATCATAATAAGGAATTTAATGATGATGATGATGATGATGATGATAATACTTATATTAATAATAAATATAATTTAAAATATTAATAAGATTTTTCATAATAAGTATATATACTCAAGTTAGAAAATAATAATAATAATTAAAATTTTTAAGGAATTTAAAATTAATCAGAATAATAAAGTTCATAATAATAATAAGAAAATTACTAATTATAACAAATTTCGTAATAATAATACTAATTAAAATTATTAATAAATTTAATAAGCATAACGAATATTATAATACTAATAATAATTCTAATAATAAATATAACAAAAAGATTAATAAAATTATTAACAAGGAATTTAATAATTACTCCCCAACAAATTTAATAACAATAAGTAATTTAATAATAATATTTAACAGTTATTATAATAATGAAAATATAATTTATTAAATAATAATTATTATTATTATAGTATTGTGATTATAATTAATAAAAATAAATAAATAAATAAATATACACTTAATATCAACAACAAAATTAATAATTTTTATGAATTATAATACACATGTTTTAATAATAATCCTGTACTTCAAAAGTCAAGAAATACATTAATAATTAACATTTAAACATAACTTTGACAACATATTTCTTTGTTAAAGCCAATCGGGCTTTAATCTCCACTTTGGATCTGAAGTCTACGAATACTTTAAAAATTTAAAGCAAAAATGGTATTGTTTGTTTCTTGGACAGAGTAAGATAGGATAAACTTAGGCGGGAGATCTTTTTTCAAAATTAACATCTCCCTTCTTCCTATAAGTTAAACCAAGAATTTTCACAATCTTAGTATAGATAATTATTACATTGTTCTCTTATTACTTGTTTTACAAGATAAAGATCAGTAAAATAAGTTATAGAAAAAGGGGTTTTAAAATGGACAAATTGCAAATATTCTCTTTTACAGTTACAGAAGAAATGGAATGATTTGTCCGCTCAGTGTCTGCATCCTTTCTAGGCCCAGACGTGAGAGGATTACGTATTAGTGATAGCATTTTAGAGAAAGAGAGACCGTTATAATTGGTCTCTGCTAAAAATAGACATTTATGTGTATCTGCTCTCTCTCCCATCTCAGTCTCCCTTCTCTTCAATTGTCGTGTCATTTTGGGTTTGAGTTTCCATCACCCAAATTGGTATTATTCCCACAAAAACCCTATAACCCATTCTCTTTTTCCATCATCTCTCGTGTTCTTTCTGGTCTGATCTGTTCTTTTTTCTTTTTCTTTCTCGAGATCTGTAGTTTTCTAGTTTAATGCAAAAACTGATGCTTTTTCACTTTTTCTTTGAGAATTCTTTGGTCTTTAATCATCAAAAGTGAAAAGTGAGTTCCGGAAATCCGTCTGTTTGC
Organism: Erythroxylum incrassatum; assembly: GCA_026546855.1. Classification (NCBI taxonomy): domain Eukaryota; kingdom Viridiplantae; phylum Streptophyta; class Magnoliopsida; order Malpighiales; family Erythroxylaceae; genus Erythroxylum; species Erythroxylum incrassatum. The sequence goes on along the minus strand of JANVCL010000003.1, from coordinate 14,334,711 downwards.
CGGCTTTTTTCTCTTTGGTTTTTTATTTTGTTTTTATTGAACATCTGAAAAACAGAATGTTGGAGAAGTGTAAAATGAGTAAAAAAGCTTGACTATTTTTTGTTGGCTTCTTGTTTCGACTTTAATGTCAGGTTGATCTGATTGGTTTGTCACCAGATGCTGCTCTCACATTGCTTAATTTCTCAATTCTCTGTTGTTGTTGAAACACTGGCAAGTAGTGAGTTTACTTTTTTTGTGACAATTGTGTGAATTGTCGATTTGTTGCGAGAAACTGACATTTGGGTTTTGGATCTCAATACCCGTTTCGAATTTTGAGACTTGGAGAAGTGGGGTTTTGATTGGTCGATGATCGATCTTCGTATGGTATAGGAGTGTAAAGGAGGTCTTTTTCGATGCTTGTAGGGATTGCTCGGGTTCATGGTAATGTATATAGAAGCCTGTATGTTATGATTGGCCATGGCTTTCCAAGCTCCTGTAGAGTGGGTTCCATAGTCATTTAGTTGAATTTTGAGACTCTTCAACAATTTTGGACATGAGAAGCCACTGGTTCAATAAACTCTCTGTCACTTCCGGACCTATACCGAGGCGTCGGTGGTTGCTATTGATCCTTGTTGCTGCGATTGCTCTAATTGTAATCTTAGCATCAAGTACTTCAAGTGATTTTGATCCTGTGCCTGCCACTCCTGTGCCTGACATTTATTCCAATTTTAGGAGGCTAAGAGAGCAAACTTCACTTGACTATTTGGACCTGAGAACTCTGTCACTGGGATCTACTGGACAAAAGGAACTTGAATTTTGTGGAAGAGAGAGAGAGAATTTTGTGCCTTGTTATAATGTTACTACAAATTTGTTGGCTGGGTTTAAAGATGGAGAGGAATTTGATCGGCATTGTGACATGTCAAGACAGAGGGAGCGGTGTTTAGTTCGCACTCCAAAGGACTATAAGATTCCACTTAGGTGGCCTGTTGGCCGGGATGTGATATGGAGTGGAAATGTGAAGATAAGCAAAGATCAATTTCTTTCGTCTGGAAGCATGACTAAAAGGTAATAGCAGATGTGAATTTCTGTTCTGTGATAAACGACTCATTAATGTCCCACAGATTCACTGATATTCGTTAATGATGTTATAGGTTGATGTTACTCGAAGAAAATCAAATTGCTTTTCACTCTGATGATGGATTGATCTTTGATGGTGTCAAAGATTATTCTCGCCAGATTGCAGAGATGGTTGGATTAGGGAGCGACTCTGAGTTTCTTCAAGCTGGTGTAAGTCCTTTTTTATTCTCCTAAGCTCTTAGCTTGGAGTTTGGTCTATAAAAGCAGTAGTAACTTTTGATTATTGAACATTGTAATTTCTAGTCTAAAATTCTCATGACCATATTGATATCTATGATTGACTTTTGACTTACCTTTTCAATTTCAAATAGATGTCTATGGTTTTTTGATTGTCCAGCATTAATTGCAGGTGCAAACTGTATTAGATATTGGTTGTGGATTTGGTAGCTTTGGAGCTCATTTGGTGTCACTCAACTTAATGCCGATCTGTATTGCTGCATATGAAGCAACAGGCAGTCAAATTCAGCTTTCCCTTGAGAGGGGCCTTCCAGCTATGATTGGGAATTTCATTTCACGCCAACTTCCATATCCATCACTCTCTTTTGACATGGTTCATTGTGCACAATGTGGTATTTATTGGGATGAAAAAGGTATATAATATAGGATAGATAGAGAATAATGTCAACAAATAGATAAAAACTGTGAATAACCTTACATTACTAAGTTTCCGTATTTAAGATGTGAAAATAGCAGCATAGATTTAAGAATCACTCCTAAGGTTTGAACATATTAAAGTGTTAATATCACACTAGTAGGTTCTTAGAAATCACTTCTAAGGTTTAGAAATCACTCTTAAGAAAATACGCCACACTTAGCACACTGAAATTTTCAGAAAATCCCCCTTTTATAAACCGAACTTACAAATGATGTATATACATATATATATAGACTTGCCCAATTAATCCTATTAAGGGAATGAATCAACTTTATTTTTTCTCTAATAAGCCTTTGAACCCTAACATAAATGAAAAACACCTTAAAACAAACTTCTTCTAATTCAACTCCTAATAAGAAATATGTGAACTAAAGAAAATAGATTAAAAACAGACTATTAAAGAAAATAATACTTGAAACAGACCATTTTGCACAATGAACAGTGCACAACTAACACTACCCAAACTAGTTCATATGCCTATCAGCATAACTGAAGTTTCTAAATCTGGTAATTTTTCATGACAGTTAATTATGGCTGCATTTTAAATACATAGGTTATTACAATAAACATGATCAGCTACAGCTTCTTGCTCTTTACAATCATTTTCCTATGGTGTCATGCTTTTGCTTCTCTGTGGTGCTTTGCCACCCAACTTTGATTTGGAAATGGCGTTAAATGTCTTTATTGAACTACCTGTTCTTCGTGATTGATAATAAGAACGAACCCAATGGTGCTCCTCCAGGAGCAATTTATACATTATGGTTTTGGGGAAAGAATTTGATGGTTTAGTATTAGGTTTCAGTTATTTACTGTTTCTAATAAGTACATCAATTACATCATTGAAAACAGTGCTACTTCCCCCTTCTGAATTGGTGAATTTAGTGGTCACGGAACATTTCGAGTATCAATATCCCCTACCTTCTCAAAGTTTGAGTATCAACAATTGCAGCCTTGTCTGTTCCATTGATAGTCTTCACTGATCCTAAGTAGAAGGGTAGCATTCATTGTCCATCTTTGGTTTCTGATAGTGGTTAATAAAACAGATGGTAAATTCCTTATGGAAGTGGATCGGCTTCTAAGGCCTGGAGGTTACTTTGTGTTAACCTCACCAACAAGCAAGCCACGTGGTGGTTCATTGAGGATGAAGAAGACAAGTATGCTAACTCCTATAGAAGAATTCACTGAGAGAATCTGTTGGAGTCTTATGGCTCAGCAGGATGAAACATTTATCTGGCAGAAAACTGCGGATGTCCATTGCTACAAGTCTCGGTGAGGACTGAGGACACTTTGACCAGTAATAGTTTTCTTGTCTAGGTTAAATGAATGCAATTTTGGGTGGATGTTTGAGTTGGGGTTAGCTGGTTTGCATCTATTCATTAGACTTTCCTTCATTTCCTAAACTATTAATCTACTAATTATAGGTATTCCATTGCTTCCCTTTTGTTTGAAACTGCAGCAAGCAAGATGCAGTACCACTCTGTGATGACAGGCACGATATTCCATCTTATTATCAACCTCTTGTCTCATGTATAAGTGGAACCACTAGTAAACGATGGATTCCCATCCAGAACAGATCCTATGTTTCCAATTTTGGCTCGGCTGAGCTTGACATTCATGGAAAGTACTGTTTCAAATTTCATATTGATATCTTTAGCTTCACAACTTCATTTATTGTATCTAATATCCTCACGACCTATCCACGGTCTTCTCTTCTTTCTTTAATTTTTCTTGAAGATTTATTAGCCACCTTATATACATGCCTGTCTTACTTAGCAGATTCATTTTATCCTTGCAGGAGTTGAACTTGATGATTTCTTAGAAGACTTGCAGTTATGGCGATCAGTTCTGAAAAACTATTGGTCTTTGCTTACACCTTTAATTTTTTCAGATCATCCTAAGAGGCCTGGTGATGAAGATCCACTACCTCCATATAACATGATACGGAATGTGATGGACATGAATGCTCATTATGGGGGTCTGAATGCTGCTTTTCTGGAGGACGCGAAACCGCTGTGGGTAATGAATGTTGTGCCTGTCAATACTCTTAATACGCTTCCTCTCATACTTGATCGGGGTTTTGCTGGTGTTCTGCATGACTGGTATTTATTTATTTTCCTTGCCTAAACAGAAGTGTGCAATTGTATTATGTTGTCTTTTTTCTCTTGTCCTTTCTTTCTCATGGTTCTACATTTGAGATAGCTACTATTTTTGTCTCAAAATTTTCTTTACATACATGATGGTTCCCAGGTGTGAGCCCTTCCCAACATATCCTAGAACTTATGACATGCTTCATGCGAATGGACTTCTCTCGCATCTTAGTTTTGAGAAGTGTGGCATGATGGACTTAGTTTTAGAAATGGATCGAATTTTGCGGCCTGAGGTAATTTTAACTACTTCAACTTATTGTTAAGAAATCTGCCAAGTGATGCTTATCTGGTTTATCTTTTGGAAAACCCGAACTGAGGTCATTTAAATGCACTATCATGTGTGTTGCTTGGCAGGGATGGGTAATTCTTTCTGACAAATTGGGAGTAATTGAGATGGCTCGGGCTATTGTCACTCAATTGCACTGGGAAGCTAGAGTGATTGACCTACAGAATGGCAGTGATCAGAGGTTGCTTGTTTGCCAAAAGCCATTTGGAAAATGATTGATCTAGCATCAGGGATTCTACTACTGTGAAACTGTACATTCTGTTCTGGTAATTCCTTTATCTCTCTCTGGAAGTTGGCGCTTTTAATACGATCATTATGATTTGGATTAGCTATTGCTTAACACTGTTATACAGTTTTCTGTGTAAGGAAGGATAGTTGAGAGTCCATGCATGGATATCATAAAATCTCCTAAACAACTCTTAACGACTTCTCTGAAAACATTTTCACCCTTTTAACCTCTTGGATTCATGAGTTCTTCATTTGCAACTGACTTGGTTGTCATAAGTAAGCTGTTTCTTGTTAAATTAATTGAGAACTTGAAAAGAAGTGTGCCCCATGTATGCAAAGCTAAACTTGAGATCTGTGGATATAAAATTAAAAAAAAATCAAGTTTTAGTTCAGCATATTTAACTACCCAGACTGACTTCATCTTTTTGTTATTGGCAGAGCAATTTTTTGGCCAAAACTTCATGTGACAAAATCCTAGTCTTGTTTTGACGTGATAACAACTAAACTGCGGGAAAACAAAAACTGTAGATTAGAAAGGAGGCTTTCTAGGGATCCAAATTTTTTGTGATCAAGGCATTGGTAGTAATTCATTCATCAAATTTTCTTTTTTGGGTTAATATTCTTTTTTCGAGTGTTAGTTCCTTTATTTTCTCCTTACTGACCTCAAATCTCTGTACTGAACTACTGCTACTTGGAAGGAGAATTGACAGGCCAGAAAATGATAGTGAAAATTGTTTCCTCTTGTTCAATATCAATGCTTTCAATCCCGTGTTTATTTACTTGATCACAAATTCAGCTTATTCTTATGGGAACAGTTGAATTGGTTTTGGCAAGCAATCATTAATATGCAGTTTCTGTTAAACAAAAGCTTTTGAGGCAATGAGTCAAGTTTCCATATTATAGAAGTAAGAAATCTATCAAATTTTTGGTGCTGGATGCTAAAATGGTTGCAGGCAGGATGATAGTTATAGTATTTTCTTCCCACCAAGTAATTGTGATCTTTCGTTCAACACTGCAACATAAAAAGTGTAGGTCCTCAAAACTTTTCATATTTTTCAACCTAATACGTAAACTTTAACTTTTCACCAATTCACAGTTAAAAGTGTCAAAACTTATGAAATTGTTTCGGTTTAGTGACAATGAAGAAATTTCTCCTAGTTTATTTTGTTAAGTATGTTTTTTATGTATAAAGTTTCAGCTTTTTTTAGTTTATCTCCTAAATTTTCTTAGAATATTTGCTTCAAATTTAAAACCTTGATTCTGTTTATAAAGGGTATAGGCTAGCTCTTTCTTTTCTGATTAGTCGGCTTTCTTTCCTTCCTTCCTTTCTTTCTTTTAACATTTTTGTTGTTACGATTCGTGATATTTAGGACGTAAACTTTAATGTTTTCTTCAAAGTATGTTGTTCGAACACCACCGGATGGCTTGTGTTTCTGTAAGAGTTCCAATATTAGTCTATCGTACTTTTATGGCATCTAATTGCATGAAAAGTTTGCAGTTCTGCAGAAATATGAAAGACCATACGAAGCGTACTATTACACAAACACTGAACACAAATACAAAAGCTTCAATGGTTCAACCGAATGGCGACTGGAAAGTTGTTTCTTAAGAAACAGTACGTAATTATAATAAGGTATGAGGACATATTTCCCAATTTCTAGTTTATCATAAGCTTCATATATATGCTTGCAATTGCATTCCAACATCTAAATATCACTCCGACAACGAATCCTTTCAGGGAGAGTTATGGCTAAATACCAAAAAATATCATTAATTTTAAAGATCTTTGAAATGAACAAATAATAATAACAAATAAATAAATAATAAATAAAACACGATAACCACAACACTATACCTAGAGTCCCAAGCCTAGGTCCGCACCCGAATTCATACAACTCAGACTTCCAGAAATTAATATATGTTAGAAATCACAAAAAAAAAAAACTCTGAAGGTTCATAACAATTTATTAGCTTGGGAATAGGATTGATCGTTGTGCAGGTTCAATGTCAGCGTAAACATTTTGTTCGGATCATTGTCATCATTAACACGTCATCCTTTGACAATGGCTTCTTAATCTTATTTTAAATAGTACAAAGTCAAATATGCAATTATAGTTCAGCTGACATTCCCATTGTAATATTCCATGGCTACTCAAGAAATGCTGAAAAGCAGCTTACTAACATGCAACTGCTAAAGTGCCAAATCTTTTGTGTCAGCAACGTTGGCCCTTTCCTGTGTCACTTAATTGTGACCGTCTATTTAAGTGGGACCTTTTACATAAATGGACGGTTACGATTGAGTGACACAGGAAAGGGTCACATAAATAGACGGTCACGATTAAGTGGCACAGGAGAGGGTCACATAAATAGACGGTCACGATTGAGTGGCACAGGAGAGGGCCAGCGTTGCTGGCACAAAAGACCCCATCCCCTGCTAAAGTGTTTCTCCTTTAACCAAGTAACGCTATCTGATAGCCACTTTTTCAGCTTCTGTAGTAAATATATTTCTGGTGTCGAATATGAGTAGTCAGGCGCAAGAGGTTATGTCTTCATTAACGGAGCTGAATTAGCAAGTCACTTCAACTGTAATAAGTCATATGTAGGATGTCAGGTATAAGTCAATTTTTACGTCATATTATAATTAAATTAAATCAAGTTATTAATTCACTCTGAGGAGATTAGGCATACGAGAGAAGGGAGGAAACAATAAGAGAAATAAGTCATCCAAACTGAAAATCAATCTCTATACAAAAATACAAATAAACCTTACAAATCAAGGTGAGATAATATCCTATGTTCTTTTTGTCTTTCATTCTTCTCTTTGATAATAAAAGTTTATGTTTCTTATTTTGTTTTCTCTTATGGGCCTCATCACCTCTTGTAAAAAACTACTATAGCCACAAATAACTAACAATGCTCCTTCCATAGAAGCCCTTCCTTTTGATAACAGATGCTCCGGACAAAAAGATAGTCCTTTTGAATTTAATAGTGGCAATAGGTTGCTACTTTCATCATAACTCTCTCATATTGAATACCCTCCATCGATATATTACTAACCATGCCAATGGATGCTTTCTCACGCCATCTATAGAACCTCCTAAGAAACCTCCTCCCTCTTCAATGGCTTTCTTGTTTTTCTTCCCTTTATATATATACCATCTTACTCTTCAATTTCCACTCAACAGCAACAAAAGCCTCATCTTTCTCTTCTTCTTCTTTTCTCTTTCAACTCAAATTTCCACATTATCACTAGCCAAGCTTTACATGGTTTCTCCGGTTAAATCTTCAACTCTGGACTTATCAGACAACACCTGTTAAACAGACATCACTTCCGTGGGTAGTTTCTTGTTCATCAAAAACCTTGAATTATACACCTTTGATTCTAAGCAACCAAAGCCCTTAAAGAGTTTGAATTTAAGCCAATGAAAAGCCACCACAATAAACATAACCATGCCTCCGGGAACGTCGCGATGGTTAACAATAGAACCGAGACTGCAAACCAAGAGAAGCATTACAAAGGTATTCGTCGACAACCATGGGGCAAGTATGCGGCGGAGAGTTGATAGTCACCATGGGTTAGAGAATTTTTTAGAGAGAGAAAGTAACTCAGTAAGAGAAAAGAAAATGGAAAATTTTCAAGCGAAAGAAAATTGGATTCCGTTTGGAGCAAGTGAGTAAAGAAGAAGAGGGACTTTAACTACCGTCAAAATCAATTAACTTAGGGCTCTAAGTGGGTGGTAGAAGTAGGGGTGAGCATTATTCGGGCCGGTCCGATTATTCGGCCCAGCTCGAATTAATTCGGATAAGGAAATTCTAAATTTATCCTCCCATAAGAGAAAACAAAATAAGAAAATAGGCACAGCCCGGGTGTGACGCAAATTATTTTCGGGCCGGGACGGGTAAGGGAAAAAAATTTGGGCCGGCCCGATTACCCGAATTAGGTTTTAAAAAATTGTGAAATAGGGTAATTAAGGTAAATCGGGTCGAGATATTTCGGGTAAATCGGGTCAGGTAAATAGGTAATGCGGGTAAATCAGGCCGGGTAAGTTCGGGTAATTGAAAGTTCGGGTTCGGGTCGGGTAAGGGAAACAAATTTCGGGTAATTCGGGCCGGGCCTGAACAGTAAAAATCCGGCCCGCATTACCGAATTACCCGAATGCTCACCCCTAGGTAGAAGAGAGGAGAAGAGTCGTTTAGGATTTTTTGTCGTTTAATTTCATTTAATTAAAATTTGACGTGAATTTAGCATGATACATGTCATCTTATATTTACCAAGCCACGTCAACTCTATTAATGAAGACCCTAACGTCGGGCGATATTTGTGAAAAATTGAACGTTTAGATACTTAGTTGTCACTTTTTAAAGTTCGGACTATAATTGAAAAATTACGTAAAATTTAAGATTTTTTCAATAATTAACCCTTATTTCTTTAATTATTTTCTAAATTAGTCGTAAGCACTTAAACCAGTCCGAATACTAATAATACAAGTTGAGAAGTACAATATAAAGCAAAAATTGAAGTTGATTTGAACTTTTCAGGATTGGAACTAGTATATGAAATGTTGATGCTACTGGTCCCTTCAACTTCAAGCTTGATATGTACGATGGAACCATTGAAAAAAAAATGTTTTTGTCTTTGCCTACTTTATGTTTTAATGTATTTTTTTGTGGCTTTTACTCAATTGTAATAAACCATTCCTTAAAATAACCACCTTTTAAAATGTACAAATAGATTTGTAAGGAGTTATTAAAGTATGGATCTTATTTAATTGTATGGATTTATAGACAATTAAAAAGAAAGGGACATAAAAGAACATCTTATTAGTTTAATACCTTTGACTATATTAAAGTATGAAAAAAGAAGCAATTTTGTTATTGTAAGAATGTTTCAATAATGTAATCTGCAAGCTACATACTTTGATTGCTCAACCAATTGTGGCAGCAGAAAAGTTTGGTAAATTTAGAATTTCATACGAAATACAAATATTTTTTACACTATATGATTTCTTAATAAAGATATTTAAATCCAAAATTTTATTTAAATTCATAACTTTTAACTCCCTTTTTCTTAAATAGGCATTTAGTCAATGGTTGGAATTTTGTACCTCGCCGCACCTGTAAGAAGACAATATAAAATGTATTGATACCTTATCGGTTTCTAATACTAATTGGTATTGGTCATTTCAACTAATATCGATATCAGTTGACACCAATAATACCAATAAAATATTAGGGTTAAAATATAAAATTAAGGACTTAATTAAAAAACCCTAAATTTCTAATCCCTTAACTCGATTCTTTTTTTTAATGAAAGGAAAAGAAAAAAATGAGACAAATTACATGACTAATCTAGAGAAACAAACCCCTCAGACATATCCTCTAAAAGGATAGAGAGGCACCCTATAGGTATAGTAGCAAAAGTAGTAACTCCTAATTCAAAATATACAGCAAAGTTGGCGAGCCAATTGATACATCGGTTTCCCTCCCTATAAGTATGATGAGTAAAACTTCCCAATTCCGAGCCAACAACTCTTTGATATCCATGACTAGAGGATTGTGAGACATTGTCCATTGAGTTAAGGAGGACAGAATATTAATCACCACTAAAGAATCCACTTCCAATTTAACTCGACGATACCCAAGATCCCAAGCAAGCATGAGATCGAAAAAAAAACTCCTCAGAGTTCAGCAGATATAGAAGAGCACCAGCCAATATTCTGCACAAAACCTTCAAGCCAAGCACCTAAACTATCACAAACAAGACTACTTGCTATGGCCGAAGAGGACGAGCCTTTGCACGCTCCATCTGTGTTCAATTGCACCCAATTATGAGGAGATTTACACCAACCAATAAATTGCTCACACCGAGGTCTTTTGCCAAGATTTGCTCTATCTTTCTAGAATGAAGCCTTGCAAATCCAGTGGACATAATCCAAGACAAAATAAGCAGGAGAAATCGGCTAAGAGAAGTGCTTATCAAAGAGGGCCATATTTTTCTAAGACCAAAGGAACCAACAAGCGAAACCAAAAATAAGTGACCAATCAAATCCAAAAATCACCTGGTAATTTTGAAGATTCATAGCTAGCCAATCATGAGTGTTCAGATTGAAAAAATCAAAAGAAACTACTTGCAGAGGGAATGCTAGCCACAAACTATGAGCTTTGGTGCAATCACGCACAACATGTAACGAGGATTCTTCCAATATACAATAATAACATGCAACATCAGTAGTTAAATGTTTGAGAACTCGTTGTTGATTAGAAAGTAATCGATCTTGTGCGAAGAGCCAAAGGAATGAGCAAATACGTTGAGAGCCATTCTAATGCCATACTGCCTTCCAAAATACATTAGTAGAACAGTCCAAGTGACCCATAATTAGAGAATAGGTTGATGCAGTAATGAACTGACCAGTGCCCGATATTCCCCAGATCAGCTTATCAGGCCCTAAGTAGGGCTTGGGAGGAAAAATGCCTGCACTATACATGCAAATAGAAAAAGGGAGCAGAGATTGGAAGTCATCCCAATTCTAATTACCATTAGCATCCACAAAATGTTGAATTCAAAGATCAAGAGCTGATTGGGGAATAGGAGCAGTTGCATGGGAAATATGAGGTCCCAAATCTTTTACGCAAGGGTCCAACCAAAACTTAGCCTTAGAACCATCACAAATCAACCACTTCATGCCTTGAAGCACATGGTGCCAAATAGCTTTGATACCCTTCCAAACCATGGAACCGTTAGTAACATCAAGGGACATTGGAATGTTGCTAACATCAAAATTATATTTAGCAGAAAGAATTTGCACCCATAAGGCTTTAGGCTTAGAAATCAAAGACCACCCTAGCTTTGCAATTAAGGCATCATTGTTTTCTCTAATTTTTCGAATTCCAAGACCACCCATCTCTTTAAGATTGCAAACGATATCCCAATGAACCCTAACCTTCCTTTTTCCATTACAAAAGCCCCAAAAAAAATTTCGAATTAGTTTCTCCAAAGCATTAGAAAGACTTCTAGGAAGACGGACCGTCTGCATTGTATAAATAGGAAGAGCAAATATGACTGATTGAGTCAACGTAATTCTTCCTGCAAACGACAAAAGATTTGTAGTCCATCCTAAAAGGCGTTGTTGAACCTGGTCAAGAAAATGTTGGTACGTTCTTTTACTAACTCGCTCATGCAACATAGGCACTCCAAGATATCATCCTAAGCCATTTGTCAGCTTAAAACCCAATTCCCGACTCAAATAGCGCGCCAAAGAGTGATGGACATTCTTGGAACAAAAACAACGAGATTTATCCTGACTAAACTATTGTCCTAAGGCTGTACAAAATATATTCAAAGTGTCCCAAATTACATAAACTTGCTCGATTGAAGCTTCTGAAAAGAGAATGAGATCATTAGCAAAAAACAAGTGAGATAGAGAAGGACCTCTTCTACTTAATTTAAATGGCTTCCATCTTCCTTGAGACACTGAGTGATTTATTAAGTGACCAAATAATTCCATACATAGCACAAAAACATAAGGAGATATCGGGTCACCCTATTAAATACCTCTTGAGGGAGTAAAAGCATTACTAAGTTTGCCATTCCAATTCAATTGCATAGACACCGAAGAAACACACTTCATAATAAGGCTTATCAATGATTCAGGAAGTCCAATATCGATAAGTGTATCTTTTATAAATTCTCAAGTAAACCTATCGTAAGCTTTTTTAAGATCCACTTTAATTGCAATTATCCCTTTCTTACCAGATTTCCTTTTCATAGTATGGATGATCCCTTGAGTAATAACAATGTTATCAACAATCAATCTCCTTGGAACAAAGCTGCATTGATTCGGAGCTATAAGATCATCTAAATAAGGCTTAATATGGTTAACGACAATCTTAGTAATAGCTTTATAAATCACGAAACACAAACCAATTGGCCTGAATTGAGTGATCAACATGGGCGAAGAAAGATTTGGTATGAGAACCATAATAGTACAATTAAGTTTAGACTCCTATACACCATGACAAAAAATTCTCTGGATAAAGAGTACCAGCGAAGGCCCTACGATGTCCCATTGGGATTGAAAGAATAAAGCATTAAACTCATCAAAGCCCGGTGCCTTATTAGGTGCTATATCGAATAATGTCGTCTTGACTTCTTCAGGAAGAATTGGACCTCCCAAATCATTTGTAGCCCTGAGAGAGAGTGAAGGAAAAAAAATCTCTGATATGAAGATCAATAGATGCAAATACTTCTGCTGTATATAATTTCTCAAGAAAATTCTTGGCTATACTTCTGATACTATCTGTGTCCGAACCCACAGTTATAGAGGGTTCGAAGTACCCTGACTATAAGCTATAACTTTTAGTTCAAGTGGTATCAGAGCTCCAGGTATGGGCTTAGTGCAGCCTCACGTCTCATGTTTGAGTTCCAGCACAACCACTAGTTCCAATCAGCGTGAAAGTGCGCAAGCAAAAGCATGGTGGTTATAAAGCGTTTGAAGTACCCTGACTACAAGCTATAGCTTTTAGTTCAACATTTTCATCCTTCCAGGAAGCAACCCT
>JANVCL010000003.1:14291361-14314028 GCA_026546855.1 Erythroxylum incrassatum | reverse complement strand
TCAACATTTTCATCCTTCAAGGAAGCAACCCTCACTTTCCATCGTTTAGCAGTTGTGATAGCATGATAGTACTTAGTGTTTCTGTCTCCCTAGGTTAGCCACTGACATCTTGATTGTTGGTGCCAATATAATTCTTCTTGACAAAGGACTTGTTCAAGTTCATTACGTAAATATTCCTCTAGCTCCCATAGAGAATCATATTCCTCTTCTTTAATTGATTTTTGAATGCCCTCAATTCTTGCCATGAGTCTCTTTTTGTGATGAAAAATATTGCCAAAAATAGTAGAATTCTAATGCTACAGTTCTTCTGATAGCTTCCTGACCGCACCATAAAAATCAATTGTATTAGGATTCCAATTTTGTTTGACAACCTGGGCAAAAAGTTCATGTGTCAACCAAGCTGACAGAAATCTGAATGGTCAAGGAGTAGAAGGTAGTTGAGTGTGTTGTTTTAACGTCACTAGTAGCGGGCGATGATCGGACTTGAAAAAGGGAAGGTGAGTAAGTTTAGTGCCTTGGGATGATGACTGCCAGGAATTAAAGCATAAAATTCAATCTAGTCTAGCAAAAATCTTTCCTCTCCTCCATGTGAACTTTGGCCCTGAAAATCCAAGATCATGAAGTTGACAACATTGCATACAGTCCCGAAACTACGTATTAACTATTGGTTGTATTCTAGACCCTCCACGTTTATCATTGCTCTCTAACTTTGCATTGAAATCCCTACCCAAAATCCACATCTTAGAAGTAACACTAGCAATTTTGTAAAGATACATCCATAAAAATTGCTGTAAATAATAAGTAAGGCTAGCATAAATAGTAGTGAAATCAAAAGAAATTTGATCCCACTCAATATTGACATGAACAAATTGGCGGTGAGCTATCAGAATTCGAATCATAACTTCTGATTTCCATAATAACCAAATGTCTCCAAAGAATCCATCGGCTTCCACCTTAAAAGAATGAGGAAAACCCAAACTCCTAACAACTTTCAGTGCACGAATAGCACTAATTCTTGGCTCAACCAAAACAACAAGGAAAGGATTATAAATCCGAACGTAGTTCTTTAGAATCTGCTTGAAGGTCTTACCTCCAGCCCCTTGACAATTCCATATGAAGATCGACATAAATAATAAATACCAAGAGAATAAGTAAACACTGTTAAGTATGAGTGTTTACCAAGTCATCATCCTGAACACCGTATATGTTAATCAAGGGATTTTGTGGCAGCACATCCATATGAGAGTCTGGTACAAAGGAGTCGTCACTTGCTGAAACCGAAACCTGCCCAGGATCAGGTGACCTAGATGGAGGCAGGACATGTTTGTTAAGCAACGAGGTCATTGTGGTATTAATAAAATCTTCACTCATGTCCTCCTCCATTACACCACAAACCATACCATCATTCATAGGTAAAGAAAAAGAGTTATCTTGTATCACCAAATCTTTATGTGACTGAATAGAAATAGCAACGTGGTCAGTTGCATTTCTCTGGGTCGCATCTGACACCTTCATTGGATCAGAATGTTTTTTAGTAGGACTAGAGTGGGCCATTGGAGTCTTAGGTGTATTAGTAGGTCCATTATAGAATGGACCCTAGTTTTTATTCCCATCATTCACACTCGATGACAACCCATCAATTCTAGGGCCCTTAACAACCACTTGCTTTCTACTTTTTTGGACCCAAATCTGTTCTAGCTGTAGAAATTCCACGTTGCTTCTCCTTAATTGGAATAGGATGCTCATTTAAAGATCCAAGTAATTCATTATCTATCAAAATCTTATACCTCGAGCCTTGCGATTACTCCTGATTTGTAATGCCCCTCATATCACGTCCTTGAAGAGTTTCCTTGATTGACGAACGTCTGGTACATCTTTGAACTTGGATCCAGGGTCCATATACCTCCTTCCGATTTTTGATGGTCGGCGTTTCAATCTTTGGTGCCATTGGGATATCCGTCCCATTATCTTCATTGATGACCCCTGTATCTAGAGGAGCTTTAGGCTTTGTAGGACAATCCATAGCGCCATGGCCAACAATACCAAAGAGAAACAAATCTGTGGCAAACCCTCGTATGCTACTTTGATGATTTCGCCATCAAGTTCAACTTGGAATGAAGAGGGGTGCTGATATCAATATCAACTACAACCCTTGCAAACTTTCCACGCTGAGACTATTGAGTATTATCATCTATCTTCACTGTATGTCCAAGAAAATTTCCAAGGGCTTTCAGGATAGAGGGATGATAATGGGCAACCGATAACTCTGGAAAACGAACCCAAGCTACAACATGAGAGATTTTGCCAGAAGAAGGATGAAAGTTTGGATGCCATGGTTAGACTGAAAGAACATGTCCTAATATCACCCAAGGACCCTTTGTTAGAGCATTCATATAGTCATCTTCCTTCATAAAATTGATCAAGAAAAAGTCATTATCAATATCGACGATCTTCATGGGACCAGCCAATTTCCACATTGTATTTAGCCTATTTTTGAGCATATTAAAATCCACTCTGCATCCTAGCAGTTTGACAACAACGACCTTCTCCTACTGTTTATCTAGGTGACCTTTAAAGGAACTGGACAATTCTAATCCCATGCCAAATTCACCTTGCACCATATGAATATCACCCTCTGCAATCTCAACAGGATCCTCTTCAGGCCATTTTAAATACCTCTCGTTGTTCTCATGAACTAGATGACCTGTGACAGCTGCGCTATAGCTAAGTCAAATAGTAGGCGGAGGAGGAGGAGGAGGAGGAGGAGGAGGAGGGTCTTCCTTATGATCATGGATATGAACTTTTTTAGCAGCGTGGTCGTCGTATACAAGAAGGTTGAGTTCGCCCCTCATAGCCTCACAGCGCTTTGAGCTATGCTCTCTCTTACTCTCACTCTCACGCTCTCCCCCATTACTTCTCATTACTCACTTCTCAACTTTTCTTAGCTTTGCTTTCCTCGCTATTGGCCCGCCATCACCATCTTCTCTTCATCATCATCTCACATATGCTCTAGTCTATGTTGCTTGCCTATCGCAAATTTGTTGTTTTGGTTCTTGGTTCTCAAGTCTACTCCAATCCATCGTCCATGTCGCTTCTTGTTCTTATATCTACTCCTTCAGGCTACTAGCCTATTCTTCCTCCATCTAGACCTCCCCTGTTGCTTGAAGTTGCTTTATTATTTTCTCACATCGTTGGCTGATTGAACTACTAAAGTTGTGGTTTTGATTGGGAATGCTTGGCTTTTTATGATTTGTGTTGGTTAAATGGTTTATGAGTAAGTTTGTGTTGGTTGATTCTTGGTTAGTCGGTGATTGATTCTTGGTTAGGGGTGACAATGAGTCGAGCCAGGTTGGGCTCAGCTTTTACCCGCCATAAGCCTGGCTCAAGGCTTGATCAGGTTAGAGGCAACTAAACCAAAACACAAGCTCAACCAGACCTAACGTAGGCAGCCAAAAGCCTAAGCTGGAGCTAGAGCCTACAAAACAAAAATGTTTTTCTTATAGCTATCGAGCCTGGGCAACCTAAGCTAGAGCTAGAGCTTGGCCTAAGGCTAGATTTGATAAAAAAAAATTAGGCCCAAGACTTAGCTCAAGATCAATCAAACTAAACCAAACTTGGGGTCAGATTGCCATGCCTGTTCTTAATTGGTGGGTAAATTGTGAGTTTGTTTTGGTGTGTTACTGTTTACAACCCAAGATTATAATGATATTGTTATATAAGCATTATCTTTTAATTTTAAGTAACATACTTAAACTTATTTTTATAAATTGTAAGAGTATTATTATTTATTAACCTGATTTATTTCATTATATCTCTTATTAACCTAATTTTGTAAGGGATTGTGTTGCTGAATTTATGTGTATTATTAATGAAAACTTATATGAATCAGTTCACGGAGACACGAACATGAAGTGATAAAATCCTATTATTTGATATTTCAATTTATTGTTATTCTAATAATCATAAAACATGTGTGTTTTTATTAATGTTTGCATTCTTGTATTATTTGCATTATAAAATATCATTACAAATATACAAAATTAAAATTTGGAAAGGAATATTTCTAATATGATATCGAACTTACAAATGCACCTTCAATATTATATCTTATGGATAGTTAAATATATAATAATAAAATAGTTCATTGGAATTGAAAAGAGATACTTTAATTTAATTGCTCATTTGATTATATTTAAGTTAAACTAAGGTTATTAGACTACTTTATGATTATATTAAAATGAATTTTAAGATATGTCTTGATTTATGAGAGTGTACATATTACTCAATATAATGTGAAAATGTAAATGTTTAAGGAATGATTTTTTATTTTGTATAATGAACTTATTTTTGTAACGTGCATTATCAAAAGAAAGATTTAATGATTTATAGTTATGTACTATTAAATTTTATCATGTAATGATGTTATATACAAAAAATTATTTTTTTAATATGAAGTTATTAATTTAATTTTGATATGTCTTTATTTATATTTACAATTTAACGGAGAAAAGTTTAAATACTTATGATAATCCACTATTTCAGGTTTATGAAAATTTAATGATTCAGCTTAGACTCATATTATATTAATTTCTTGAATAAATAATCATATCATTTATTTGTATCGCAACAAACATTTGAAATGTATGAGATTCACCATATTAAATAAGCATTTGACTGGGATCAAAAGTGATATGAAGTTAGTCATGATGTGAAATGACAAATGAAAACTTTGTTTAAAGAGTATCAATATGATAAAGGTATAAGGCTAAGACTAAACTACAAAATTAGTAGTGAAAGTTCTTTTTCTAATTGTTAAGATGATAGTGAGAATGTTGAAAGTAGTTTTTTACTCTACAAGAAGGAAATGTTGCATCTAATGTGAGAAAGAGAAGAAGGCAAGTGTCTAACTTTTTTTGCACAATGAATAACTCTTAGAGATCAACTTTAATTCGTACTGCGTTTCTTTCTAAAGAAGCAACTCATAATATGGACATGACATAACTAGTATTAAGCTCCAACTAATTAAAGTTTAATTAAAATTAAAATTTAATTTCAATTAAGTTACTATAATGTTCAAAACCTATTATAAATGACTTAAGCTCTAAGGAGTTAGTACTTCTTGTCTATCCATCTATAATAGTTGTTGAGTTCTCTCAACTCGTTCTGTAGATACCAATAAAAGTTGGACACTTGTGTTACTAAAGTGGTTGAGATGAGCTGATTTCATAAATAATTCGAAGGAAACGACAATAAAAAGATCAAGCTTCAAATAAGGTATAAATTATGATTTATATAAATAGACTTAAGCTTTAAGGAGTTAGCATTTTTTGTCTAACCCTATCTATAATAGTTGTTGAGTTCTCTCAACTCATTCTGTGGATATCAATAGAAGTTGAACACTTGTGTTGCTAAAGTGGTTGAGATGAGCTGATTTCATAAATAACTCAAAGGAAACGACAGGAAAAAGATCAAGCTCTGAATAAGGTATAAATTACGATTTATATAAATAGACTTAAGCTCTAAGGAGTTAGTACTTCTTGTTTAACTCACTTTATAATAGTTGTTGAATTCTTTCAACTCGTTATGTGGATACCAATAGAAGTTGAACGCTTGTGTTGTTAAAGTGGTTGAGATGAGCTGATTTCATAAGTAATTCAAATGAAACGACAAGAAAAATATTAAGCTTCAAATAAGATATAAATTACGATTTAGATTTTATTATATTTTGTTATTAATTATTTTATGAAATTTTCGTGATCTTAAATTTCAAGAAATCGAATACGAAAAAGTTTTGAATTTATTCCACTACAAAGAGATTAGATCCCGCTCCAATTTTCTAACATTACATCATGATATATTATTTTATATCATATATTATAAATAATAAGAAGTATATTTAAAAAAATTACTTCATTTTTATTATTACTGATCTAGAACTTCATCTAAATATAAAATCTTATAAATAAGAAAACTTTGTATTTAACCCGTAATTACTGTTGCTATTTGTTGAGTAGTTATTTTATTATCAGTAGTAGTAATGTTGTTTTTGTTGTTACTTTTCTTTATAATCATTATAATCAAAGAAGGGCATTACCAAAAAATATTATCCCAATTAGAATAAGTTTTTATCAATGGAGCAAAATTGGATCGAAAATTAAACTGATAAGATACAAAGTTTAAAGGTTTAAAAATTTAACAAATATTACACATCATAAATGAGATTGAACGAAATTAACAAATTTAAAAATAGGATTCAAGAAGTGGATTATCTTTCTCTATTGAAAGGATTGAAGTTTAGTCGTAGGATGAGACTCTCAATAAAAATTACCTAGTTTATTATGATATACAAAAAATAGTTAGTTTATAAAAATTAGTCAGTTAATTAGTAAATTAATTTTTAATAATAAGGGTTATTCAGGTAGACTGAATTGGTAAGTAGAATGATTCAAGATTTTTAAGGTTGAATCGGTTCAAGCTTTTTTAGTCACTGCTTTTTATATTTGAGGGCTTAAAGGTAATTTCCCGAGACTGGGCCGGTTTAGCTTATAAAACAATCACCCGGCTGATCTCTATCGAACCGCTTCGTCGTGTACAAAAACCTACGAACCCAAATTCGTCTTTCACCGTCACTCTCCCCCTATTCCAACCAGAAATCGATCTCTCCATTCCCTTCTCTTTCCTCCTATTAGACTCCCGATTCGTTCGATTCACGTTCCCCTCTTTGTATCCGTACCCCTTCTGGTCGCAGCCGTTGATTCGTCGCGTTTCTAGGGTTAGGGTTTCGATTCCGTTGAGCACTTTTTTTGCCCCTCTATCCTTCATGGGCTTTCAATCCCTTTCCGCACTGTAAATTTACATCTCAATTTTCGACCTAATTGTAAATATTTTCTAAGTCTTGTTTCACGTGTCGATTCGAAGTTGTGATGCGTTAATAACTTCTTCGAATCTGTAAATAGGTTTGGGGTTTTCCTTCCATATTTCCCGCCTCAAGAAATCTTCTTTTTTGGGCCTGTAAATTTGAAATTTTGTGCATCAATTCGAAATCTAGGGTTAGGGTTTTGTTTCAAAATTTGGGACTTCTCAATTTGACAAATTAATATGGGGGTTTGTGTGATTGCACCATAAAACCTTGTCAAATCTATATTTCGTCTTTTGTGCCTTGATATTTAGTATCCTTCCAACCAAGTTTTGAAGTTTCAATTCGACGAGCTCAAAAGGTATATGCTTAGTGATCGGAAATTTCTACTATAATCGTATCATATTTTCATATTTGTTATAGATTTAACGGATATTTATGAGTGACAATTCAATTGTTTGTTTGCCTCAATTCGTGAGTAAATTTCTTTCATTTAACGTTGGGGGAAATATTATGTTTCGACTTAGGGTCCAGTTGGTCACTAGCTAGCTTTGTTCTGTGTATTTATTTATTTTTCTTTCCTTTTCATGCAGGTGAAATGGGTTATAAGCGACCATTTAAAGGTCTAGCTTTCCAGGAATTTCCTTTTAAGCAGGCAAGACCTCAGGAGTGTAGCAATAAGTTGGCCCAATCTTTAGAACAAGTTCCATATGCTCATGTTCCACATAAACCTAATGTTTCAGGTGAGGACAAGTAGGCTGTGTCTTTTTTTCCATTTCTTCTTTTTTTTTTCCTTTTTCTATTGAAAATTATTTTTCTGATTTGATTTGGTTAACGAACTAGGTGACCATGGAGACAACCTTCCTAAATTTCAACGGCATGAATTTGAATATGGGGTCAATGAAATGCCGTGTTCAGTAATTAATTTTGAGGCCACCGCTCCCTGTTCATCTGTTACTAACAGTTGTCATCATGAAGATGTTAGATCTAGCTTTGCAGCATCCTCTTCTCTTCCCTCGGGACATTTTGATTGTGATCTTGTAAGGCATAGGATTCTTCCTTTTGACACTGGCAAATCTTCCTACTTTGAACACTTTTTTAGGAAACAAGTGCCTTTGGGGCCAAATCATCAAGCTACCATTCCATTGTGGAATAGCCAAAAAGAAGGCATTGGTGAGGACAAGCGGATGGGTACTTGTATCATTCCAATGCCAGACGCAAACTCATATTTGCATTACACTAATGATATTGTATGTGGCCACATAGATTGTGACTGCTTGGATGAGGGTTCTATCAGATGTGTGCAGCAGCACATAAAGGAAGCACGTGAGAAACTATTAGAATCACTTGGACAAGAAAATTTTGACAAGTTGGGGTTTTATGACATGGGAGAGGTGGTGACATGTAGATGGACTGGGGAGGAAGAATGTGTTTTCCGTTCAGTTGTCTACTTGTATCCCATTTCCAAGGGCCAGAACTTTTGGAAACACTTGTTACGATTGCTTCCCATTCGAACCACAAAGGATATCGTGAGCTATTATTTCAATGTTTTTATCCTTCGAAGACGTGCTGCTCAGAACCGATCGGAATTGATGGACATTGACAGTGATGATGATGAATTGCACAAAATAAATAGATACTCCAATATAGTTCCAATTTCTGAAGAAGATGAAGGCTCTGTTATTGAGTCACTTGATCAATATGATCAGGCGGGCCAGGTGATTGAGACATTTGCCGAAGACAATGACATTGATGACAGTGATGGTGATGGTGATGATTGTGATGTCAACCCCGATATGGAGGATGGTAGTGGAAATGCCACGGGAGAAGATTCAGGTATTGATTATGCCTCAGAAGCACTGGGCATGAAGTCAATGGATGTAAGCCAACTTGAACCTGATTATAAGCATGTCGACACGTGTACGGGTTATTTTGGTGAGGATTTCACTATCCAAGATGACTCGTGCATATCTTCTGAATTCCAGGCTGATAAGTTAAATTCTAGTGGTCCTGTTGACTCTGGAGATGGCTTGCGGTTAGGTGGAGTTGACAAGGATCATGACAAGTTCTTGTCTAGTAAATTGGACGGGTGTGGTAGTGGGGTGGATCAGGTGTACTTTCTTGATCCCTGTGATACCAAGGTTTGGGATGCTCGTTTCACAAGTCCTATTAAAGGTGTGGATCTTCAGCCGACATGCAACATCATTGAAGAAATTTTCGGACAAGGGGCTAGCGGTAAGGAAAACAATGGTGAGGGTATCAACTAGTGTGTCACCCTGATAGGTCTTGCACATCCTAGCTGTGAACACGATGCAACTTTTCCATGGTCCTAGGAATTTGGTAAGTGGGGAATACATGTGGAATTAGGGTTAGCCAAAAATTGGGCAAGTAGAAAACGAAAAAGAAGAGGGAATTTTGGCAACTTGTTCTTATTTATGGACATTCGTTGTGGATGTAACAGTCTTGCATGTTCAGGTATCGTTTTCTCTTTCTTTTCCGCCGTTTATCTCGGTTAAGTTCCAACCCTAAATAAGATCAACTCTACAGTCCTTGATCATCATGTCCCAAGCATTGAGTTCTGTATAACCATATACTGAAGGAAACTCGCAAGAAGAGGGGAAAGAAACGTTGGAGGATAAAATTTGTATTTAAATTCTGGGAAGGATTGGGCTAGTCTCCAGTATCATAAGTTAATTGAGATCCGGAGAAACTATCCTGAAAACCTGTGCACTGAAGGGTAACTGCTAGAAGTTTGTTAAAGTTTGAATCTCATGCAGAATCCTAATAAGAGTAAATATGGATTGGAAGTAGAGCGTAACATTTAGCAAGTATCGGAATTTGAGATTTTTTTTTCAGTTCTATCCTTTTTATATAACAGAATTCTGAGTTCAATTTTGTAAAAATAGATAATCACAACTGAACCGATAATTTAACTTCTAATTATGATTCCACAAATCCGAAATTCCCCTTGTCTTATTTTTTATAAACTTCTTATCTTTAACTGGATTAAGATGGTACTTAATGAATTAGATCTGAAAAAGTGCAGTAGAGAGACCTATAACATTGGTTTGACCCAAAAACAAAAGAATCTTTAAATTCGTATGCAAGCAAGTGTGGTATAACACCAGATGCATTGAAGTTAGGGACATGGAGGTTTAAATTTGTAATAAATATGGAACTTTGAAACGAAAAAGTAAAAGACAGGAGGGAAATAAAAGAAAGAAAATGGCATGGAGCATTGGACAACAATATAACTACAAAACTGGGTTGACCATATCAAAGCAAACTAAGCTAATCTGGTGATTATGAAATTCCAACTTACAGGCATCCAGAATGACTATATTATGTCCACAGCTCTCTTGTGACTAAAAAGGCCGCCCATATGATCATTGAACTTTCATTTGGACGTGGTACCAGTCACGACTATTGAATGAAACGATCCTTTCTTTTTCTCCTTGGGCTAAACCTAAATATTGCTTAAAAAATGTCTCAAACGTAGAAACATTGTATGGTATGAAACTATCAAAGTGCAATATCTGACTGTCTATACATGCCTTGATATTGGTAGATTCAGTAGATTAGATTGCATCCTGTAAAATTAAAAGATAAATAGAAAAAAAAGAGGTAAAGGAATTGTGTATGTGTTGTATGTATATATATTATTATGCGTTTGAGATTGAGACAAAATAAGGCATAGTTGGGAAGTTGCAAAACTTCTAACGTAATATCTACCAAATACACTATTTTTCGGGATCCTCATTAAATCCTGGCCGTCCAATCAACATTAAAGTATACGTGTCATTTTAATATTTTTCCTTCCGTGCATGAAATTCTCCTCCTCCCGATGATAGGCCACAAAACAGAGGAGAGAGAGAGTGTGGTGTCTTCTAGAGAGAGAACTAGTCATATTTGTGCTTTGATTGTTCTTTTATAGAGGCCTGTTCATCGCCATCGTTAGCGACCCATCTCCTTCAAAAACTTTTGATTTTTCCTTCTCTCCGTTATTTTGGTGGTTTCAAGCTCTTTAGAGAGGGCTAACGTAATGTGTGTACTTGGGATGGGATTTGAAGAGCTCCTCTTTTGGTGGGTCTAAGTGCCTGATCCTGTACTTCACAATAACTGTCACATCCCCTTAATGCTCTTCCTTCTCTCAACTAATCCCACTTTGATAAAGTATTAAACTTTTTGAACTGTTTCATCTCCGTCTCGTTCTAGATTTCGATTTTATGTTGTTGATTCTGGTGTCTTTCTCTCGCTTTTCTCAACTTTCAGTCTTCAATGGATCGTATAACAAGGTTTTGAGGTGAGATAACATAAAGAGATACAATCTTTTTCATTATTGGACAGATTGTTTGGGCAAATTAGATCAAGCGATGGAAGCAAATCAGAAGAAGAAATTTGTTTGCAAGTTTTGCAATAAAAAATTTCGCTGTGGTAAGTCCTTGGGTGGTCACATCAGGATTCATTTAAACGGGAGCTCAAACGACGTAGAGGCGGAAGCGAACCTCAACATGAGCAAGTCTTTTGCTGGCAACGAAAAGAGAGATTCTAGGTTTGGAGCTGCTGCTATTGTTCAATCTGGTTATCGTCTTAGAGAGAACCCAAAGAAAACTAAATGGTACATGGTTGATTCAAGC
Organism: Erythroxylum incrassatum; assembly: GCA_026546855.1. Taxonomy (NCBI): domain Eukaryota; kingdom Viridiplantae; phylum Streptophyta; class Magnoliopsida; order Malpighiales; family Erythroxylaceae; genus Erythroxylum; species Erythroxylum incrassatum. The sequence continues at coordinate 14,302,535 of JANVCL010000003.1, read as the reverse complement.
AAGTCCGGTCTTTTGCCAGAAAAGGTGTGCAAAGAATGTGGTAAAGGTTTCCAGTCACTGAAAGCTCTCTGTGGGCACATGGCATGCCACTCCAAGAACAACAACAACAGCTATGATGATCACTCAGGGACCACTGAGAAGCTCAAAGACTTGATTGCGGATAGCCAGTCAGATATCGAGGCCTCAGCTCCAAGTAAACGAAGCGGATTCGAGAGAATGAGGTACAAGATCATTGGTGCCAACTCTTCTTCGTTGTCTCCGGCAAATGGTTCTCTGTCTTTTGTTTCTGATAATGAGCAAGAACAAGAAGAGTTGGCTATGTGCTTGATGATGTTGTCTAGGGACTCTGGTTTCAAAGGGGGATTTAGTTCCACTGCAGAATCTTCTGACAATAATTCTTTGGTTTTTGAGGATAAATCTTCATATGATCAAATGAAAATTAGTCTGAAGAATGGTGTTAAATGCGTGTTCAATGGGAATGAGATTTTGTATGTGAACAAAGCAAAGCAAAGGGAGGTGAAGTCTAGAGAGTATCATGTCTCGGAGAATTGTGATTCTGGGTACTTTAACAACGGGCCAACAGGGGTTGAATCAGAAGTTTCTGTAGATTTGTTTATGAGGAAAGTTGAACCAAAGAAACATACAGGGGTATTTGGGTCTGGATCTGATGGAGAGTCTGATACTGAATTACGGAAGAGATTGAGTAGGTTTAGACGTGTCAAAACTCACTCCGGTAGAGCTTCAATTGAAGAAAATAGGTATGATCAAACAGATAGAGCATCGGTTAAGTATGATTCACGAAAGAGAAGCAAACATAACTCTCATGATCCTGAATTTCATAGAAACGATGCAAAAAAGGTTGCGAAAGGCACTCCAGTTGGGGAAAACAGATTCAATAATGAAACCATCGATGGCTACGCTGACTCTGTATATGAAAGTGGTGAGAACAGCATTGACACGGATTATGTTCCAAGTCCACTTCCTAATAATGGTAAGATAGTGGAATCTTTCAATGGGAAGAAACCAAATCAGCAGAACTTCTCTCGCACTACAAACAAAAGATTGGTGTCAAAAAAGGGCAAGATGCATGAATGCCCTTTCTGCTTGAAGGTTTTCCGATCAGGTCAAGCTTTGGGTGGCCACAAGAGGTCCCATTTTGTTGGAAGTGCTGATGACAGCACACTTGTGATCAAGACAGACGCCCCAGAACTACCAATGACAGGTCTAATTGATCTTAACCTTCCTCCCGCTCCTGTGGTGGAAGAGGTAAACGGGTTTGTTCCATGGTAATTCTAGAGTTACTGCAAGTAGTTGAATCTAATCTCTTAAATGGGAACTTTTTTTCACGGTAATTGTAGAGTTACTGCAAGTAGTTGAGTCTGATCTCTTAACTGGGAACTTTTTGTTCATGGTTATCATTGAAGATGCTATCTGATGCTTAAATGCATAGGCAGGTTGGTGAAAGTTTTCGGTTCCTTCAGATTCAAGGATGCTTAACAGAAGTTCCTCATGGATTATTGCTCGTGACAATGTGAGAAGCATTCTTTTTTGCTCTCTAGGAGGTTGTTTTGATAGTTTCAGTAAGTTTTTCTATTGGATACATTACTTCACCAGTTCTATATTTTTTTTATTGTTAATCTTCCTTGGAAGCAATATGATTGTTTTTGGATATTGCAACCCTTTGCTTGAGTTTTTTCATGCGATCATGAACTTCCAAGTTAACTGAAATGAGCACAGTTTTAAGAAGCAAATGAAGAGCTACAGCTTCCAACTGAAAATGGGATAGTTTTTTAGCTTTGACCTTTAAAGAATCACGGATCTCCTGCTTTGCTATATGAAGAGACCCAAAAAGGCTTAGAGAGAAGTTTCCTTTTCATTTTAAGATGTCTTAACACATTCACTTATTTCCTTTTGTTTTTCTAGCAATATGTGTACAGTCGAAAGTAATCCTAACATTGTCATCTGGACAGCCTTAAGAAACTGCACCTAATTTGCTTAAAACACCCCTCACTAAGTACCTTTAATTGATTGATCTTTTATTACGCAACTGTCTTGTTGATTTATTGGACAATGGAAATTCATATAGTATGCTAATAACTCATTCATGAGTCCAATAATGACTAATCCTAAGGTTGTCAACTGAATTACTTAGGTTAAAGTTTATATAATTGCTTTACCATGAATTTCGCTATTAAATTTGACCCTTATCTAGAATTGCATTAATAAAAAAATCAAAACATGTTATTGCACAAAACTAGGGATCATCTAACCTAGACACTAAAACAATTTACTTATACATTATAGAACACGAAATCAAACATAAATAAAAAGAAAAAACAAATTGAAAACAATGGGTTTATTATTATAAATCTTCTTGTTTGTCTCCTATCGAATATTCTTGCAAGGTAGAGATTTAATCTTGTATTCAGATGGATGTTTCAATGATTTCTTCGTGTTTCCTACTTGTCTGAATCAAAATTGTCCCTTCTGAACAATCTTAGGCTTTGTAATTGCCTCTTAATGTCCGCTCTTCTCTTTTGCCTCTAAAAACGTCTTTTATAGTAATTTTTAAGATTCTAGGTGATGCACTGTTTGATACTGGACCGTGTACTAAATTGTGTATAAGCCAAAATACCAAAAATTCATGATTCTGCACGACTTAAGAGAAGTACATAGGCCGATGCACGATCGTGTATCCCTTTTTTTCTTCAAATCTTCATTTTATGTCACATTTTCATTTGAATTCTTCTCCGTTTGATCCGTGAAAGCAATTACAACCTGTAAACACACTTGAAGTAAATTAAGTACCAAATATACAATAAAAGTATAAAATATCAAGCAAAAATACATAAAATACTGGATATAAATATGATTAATTATGCATCTATCAAACATCCTCACGCTTAAGTTTTTGCTTGTCCTCAAGCAAACCATAATCAAAATTATAAATCTTATAATTTCTATCCTTCTCAAGCAAACCATAATCAAAATTATAAATCTTACAATTTCTATCCTTTATTAATTTTGATGTACTCATTCATATTATAAATCATCATATAATGAAATTAATATATAATTAGAGTCAAGTTATCCTTAAATTAACTTCGTAAGTATCAATAGGCTCAAGTATTTAGGGTGAAAAGTATCAAAACTCTCAATTGATGTACAATATAACTCTTAGTATAGGCTTGCAATATTATCATATCTCCACCACTTATGTATAAACCAAAAACAAAAATCAAAAGGTGTTTATATGAGTTGTAATGGGGCTTAAGTACAATATGGTTGGAATATTAAAAAGGGTTAAATTGAAGGAAATTTACTAAGAGAATTTACAAGAAACTTGTTTACAATTTATACATGTCTACTCATTATAAAAACAATGGTACTTTATACTTTTCTTTTCTTCTTTTTCTATGCTCTTTTTTTTTTCAAAACAAATGAATCTCGAACATATTTTACCATAATTAAAGAAATATAGGACCTTTCAATAATTTCAAGTCTTAAACAATTAAAGAGCATAAATAACCTTCAAGGTTTTAAACAATAAGAAGGTCTTCAAACAAAAATAGGAAAAGGTTAATATGTAGGTATAATAACAATGAAAAAGGCTAAGACTCAACTTGTTTATTCCTAAAAGATAATTTTATGGGTGTGGTAATTATCAAAGAAATATGCTTAAACAAATTGTTGAATCTAAGTGCCTTCATTATATCAATGCTTCTAATTTAACTAATATGATCTCGATATGTATAATAAAAGCAAGCTCTAGAATCATTGTACTATACATGATAACATATATGAAAAATAAAAAGAGCTTACTTTTTTTTAAAAAATTTCACTTTTAAGCTAGAAAACCCATGAAAAAGATGGGTTTATATGTGTAAATAACATGCAATTTCATTTAATTCGATTATATCAATGAATACTCAAAATATAGCTTAGAAAAGAAATTATATTTTAACTATCATCCTTTTGCATATCAATTCAATCAATATTCAATAATAAAATACAATATTTGTGGACAAATTTGAATTAAGTCAAGATATCAGTTCCTAAAATTTTATAATCTAGATTATAATAAGTAAAAAAGAAATCATCATTAAAAATCATTAACCCTTCCCCACACTTAAAGTTGTATATTGTCCCCAATGTACACAATATAATCATTTAAAAATAAGTGAGAGGGTTAAGTTGACACTTTCTTGAGTAAGACGATTTTCTGATTTTGATCCATCAAATATAAGATTAACATCTTTGCAAAACATAAAGAAAAAGGGATAAAAAGATAAAAGAAAATAAAATAATGAAAATAACTAAAAAGCATGAAAATAAAACAAAATAAGGTAAAGTCTACCCTAATTCATGGGTTGCTTCCCATATAGCGCTTGTTATGTCATTAGTTCATTGTAAGCTGCATGTTTATTTATCATTTTAGGTCCATAATCAATGGCTTGCTTCCACATTTTTGTCTGCAAAGCAGTTTAGTAGTTTGTAAGTAAGTCACCGGCTACAAGATAATCATAAGGACATAATTTATAAAATTAATAAATCCAATCATATGCATTAATTCCCTTTTTAATGATGATTTATTAATAAAAAAGGGAATAAAAAAACTCCCTGAATAGTCAGTTTCTCTTCCGTACTTAAAGTTACTACCAATGCTTCACTAGTAGTTTCCTTATTTGGTTCCTCTGCTAGTTCTTCCTCAAGCATCTCTATCCACTCTTTTTCTTCTTCTTCTTCTTCTTCTTCTTCTTCTTCTTCTTCTTCTTCCTAGGCAGTGATTTCTGGATTATCATCTTCTATTATCTCCTGCCACTCCTTTACTTCCTCTTCTTGGATGGAGATGTCTTCTTCTTCCTGAAGCTCTTGTTGGAATGTCACTCCATTCATGAAGCCAACCCTTGTCTTTTTTTCACTCTTGAATTCATATTGGCTAGCTTTCATTTTGATAAGGAGTTCCATTAATTTATCTGAACTAATCTCTTCCTTTTCTTCTTCTTTTCGGAGCTATTTTTCACTTCTAAGGGTTATTGCCATTCTAAATTCTCAACATTGATGATTGCAAGATAAGGTGTATACGATGAAGGCATTTTTTCATATTAGTCTTCACTACTTCCTTCATGCTCTCTATAGCATTATAAAAATAACTCATTATTGTCTTCTCATCAATATTAATTAATAAGATGAAGTACTATTGACTAAGGTTCAAAAACTCATATGAAAAAATCATAATCTTCAAATATAATTTCAAAAACTTCCATTTCATCATTAAATATGCCATACTGAGATACAACTTGTTATTTGTGAACATTGGTCTTAGATCTTTCTTTATTTAAACAAAAAACTAAATTAATAAGAAATTAGCTACAAATCTTATAATGATAGTATGACACAAATTCCCACCATTGGTTAAACATTTTCTCATCAAATTCAGAACCTATGTATGATTATAAATGAACACGATCATTTTTCTTACTTTTTGAACATTTTCATCAATGATAAGAAAGTATCTAGCTTCTTATATTTTAACATTAGATCAATATAGTGTGTAGCACAAAAAGTCTAATAGAAATAATTATATATGTTGAATGACCTCTTCCCAATTGCTTTATAAACAACATCATTATCAGTGATGAATTGTATAATGTTTTAGGCCTAAGCCCAACTTCATTTACAACTTTATAAATTATCTATAATAGAGTATCATCATTTCTTATAAGGGCAGATGCATCCATGAGTTTCAAAAACTTCATCCCCTTAATAGGATAAACCAAAAAATTAATAATAGACTCTTATCTTTTATTTGTTCAATTATCACACATAATTGAACATATATAAGTTATCCATGATAATTTTATTTTACTCATGGAGTTGTTAAAATTTATCTTTATAGTTATCAATTGAAGGATCTTTTTATCATGAACCATAAGAGGTAATAACATCCATTATAAGCTAGTAATAATAAGATTGAGCAACAATAAATGGCACATCTGTGTCATAATACCATCTTCCAATTGTCATGTCTACATTATGAGTTACTTTTTTATATTGTAATGCACTAAAAAAAATTAAAGATTGAGGTTTAGGAGTTGTTTATAGAGCAAAAAATTTAGACATATATCTTCTTCTCTTCCTCATATCAGTTGCATCAATCCTTTCTTATTGAGTTGGAATACCACCTTCAATATTGATAGCATCATTTTGAGCACTAAAAAAAGAAGCAATCCTTTCTTATTGAGTTGGAATACCACCTTCAATATTGATAGCATCATTTTGAGCACCATAAATAGAAATTTCACGACTAATTTCATAGTTCATCCTTTGTCTTCTTTCTTTCTCATTTTCATATTCTTCAAGTAAAGTTTTTGTCTTTATTTCAAATCATGACTAACTTCCTTATAAGGTTCCACATCACCTTTGACCCCATCTAAATATTTCCTTAATCTGTTGATTCCCCTGCATTTCAAATATTTATTACAATGTAAATAAATAGTATGTTTCTTCTTACTAGGAGATAATCTAGCATGAGCATAAGTTAGATCTTCAAATCTTCTTGAAGAGGTAATGCTGATGCTAGATTGGTTTCTAGTATGATCGAACTAAGCTGAAAAGGTAGTGATCATACTACATTAGTTCTTAGTATGAATTATCTGAAAAGGTTTGTACCAAATGGTTCCTTAATCAAGTATATTACTACTAGTTTAAGCATTGTTTTTCAGTTAGTACTAATTAGAATGGTACGATAATCCAACCATTAATTTTAATATCGATTTAATGAAATTTATACTATTATTTTTTATAGATGAAAATAGGCAATCAATTACTTTTCATATGTACACTAAAATAACTACTTAGTAATAAATTTCGTCTTATAGAAGTCTTGGAATTTAAACCAAGAAAAGAAATCTAGTAGCACCTAGCGTCCCCCTGTTAATTATAATTAAACCACCTACAAGAGCAATAAAATCTACACATTCTCTTCTCTCTATCTTGTTTAGTTTTATCCTCTAGTTAGAGACATGCATTAAATAACACTTTAATGGACACTTTGTACATCTAGAGTTCTTTCTGTCAGTTTCCATGATTTTTTTCTATTGTGTTACAATTTAAGATTGACAATATTTTGGAGTTGTCAAAGAAATCTTAAAACTTTTGTTATCTTAGCCGAAGATTCATAAGATAAAAAAAATGTAGGTCATGTGAAGGTATAAATAAGAATCCATAAATAACAATGGCATAACTATCTTAAAGTGTTATTAAAGGTCAAGTATCTCTCATCTCATCTAGTCGTAGAAAAATTAGTTATAATAATAACACACTTACTTTTCAAATTGATTGTGTTAATTAGGCTCATATGTATAGGATACAATTAGATAACATCCATCATCATTGGTTGGATGTGACTGCTAATTGTAGCCAAATGATCAATTAAATTAGAGGTGTAAATGCAACTAAATGCCACTTTCTATTTACTGTTTAACTACTCAAAATCTTGTTGTTCCAAAATTAATGTTATGAATACCGTACTGATATTAGTATTGGATTTGGTTCTGGTACGGTAGCATATTGTATCGATCAATGCCAAGTACTATTTCAAATAATTTTTAAAATTAGAAAATAATCTCTAAATTTTTTTAAATTACAAAGTATTCCCTAAATATATTGTGCTATATAATTTTTAATTTTAAATTAACCCTACCCCCAAAAATTATAATAATATAGATTTGAAATAACAACTATCTCTTTATTTTTATTAATATTACTTTTATATTTTTAAATATAAACAATAACCACAATTAATATAAGAAAAATATCATTTAATTATTATAAAGATATAAAACTAAGAATAATGCAAAGTATTTAAAAATTTACAATTTACGTTATATAATAAATAATACTTATATCAAAACAGTATATAGTAAGGACCATTAATAAAGTATTACAATTTATAACAAGAGTTCATATCGAGGAACACAATCAAATAGAAACAAAATTAGAAATAAAAATAATTACGCTTAAAAATTTTATGTTTATATTACGCATATAAAATTTAACATATACATCAAATATACGTGAAATTAAAATAAAAGAAAAAAATGGAAAAACTAAAACTTCATTCAATCAAATATCCGCTCAAGTCACATTGACCTCAATTTTTATTTGGTACAAAAACCTCATTATTGAGAGACATCCTGTCATTGTCATTATTCAAAATCATTGCACAAAATGACATGTCAATATTTTTCCATCCAAAATTATCGTCCAAGTCAATAACATCTCTGAAACTTGGTTCATCAGAAACCTAATATGCTAAAAGATCAAAATGGTTAAGAAAAATTGGATTTATAAAACTACTTATTCTATGAAGAGTCCTAGTAAAAAAAATAAAATTTAATTATTAATAAATTACAAGAAATTATATTCAACTTAATAATGATAATAACATACCTTTCTCGAAGCTTTAAGTTATATCGAACAATGACTAAATTATTCAATCTTTTATGTTTCAATCTATTTCTTTTTTTTTGATGGATGAATTCAAATGTACTTCAATTTATTTCACACTTAGTTGCACTCAAACATTAACTTAGAATTTGAATTACAAAACTTTGCGGTTCTGGAACACCACTTCTAAATTGATCCTACCAAGCAACTATAAGAAAACAAAAGTATCTTTATAAGCAAAAAAAAGTGATTATTAATTTCAAACAAGTAATAAAAGTTAATAAATATATACCTAAATTAAGTTTTTATCTTTAACAAATTGCAATGTGCATTTTAAGATCATAAGACAGATCCTTGTATACCTCTATTTGTAAGCTGGGAAGATCTTGCATCATCTAATGTGCAACAATTATTATGATACTTAATAGCATTTCCCTATTAAATTCAGTTTTCTTTGTAAAACTTCATTTAAAATAGCCACTATGATTAAAAATGCTACAGTTGTAAGCAAAGAAGAGTAAAGGTGTCTTTCCCACCTGTTATTGATGACTATAAAATAAGGTTTATATAAAGAAGACATATGTTTCATATTGACCTTGATTGTTTCCTTCGCAATCTCCATGACATTGTGAAAATAACCCTTTCTTTTACTTCTCATCACTATCATCCAAAAAAAGCACTCTCATTAAAGGCTCATAAACTTGGATGAAAAATTGATATTGAGACCAAAATTTATGATCTTTAAGTATAATTTTAGAAACCTCCATTTCAGCATTGATATAGCCCTCTTTTCACTTGTAAACATTGCCTTTGATCCTTCTTTATTAGAACAAAATACTGAAGTGATAAGAAGTTAGTTGTAAATTTTGTAATGGTAAGATAACACAAATTGTTATAATTGCTAAAACTCTTTCTCATCAAATTTTAGACCCGTGCATGTTATAGATGAACTTTATCATTTTTTTTGCTTTTTGTACAATTTTACCAATGATAGAAAAGTATTTAAGATCTTATATATTTTTCAATAGCAAGTCAATGCAATGTGTAGGATAAGAAGTCTAATAAAAAGTATTATACCTACTTTGCAACCTTTTTCCAGCTACTTTATATAAAGAATCATTGTCAATGATAAATTGCATAATGTTTTCAAGCCTAAATTTATTCACAACTTCATCAAATATATGGAAAAGGGTATCAACATTTCTAATAAGGCTAGATGTATCAATAGATTTCACAAACATTATCACTTTAGTATAATAAATCAAAAAATTAATAATAAGCTTATGTCTTCTATCTCAACAATTATCAGACATGATTGAGCACCCAAAAGTTACCTAAGTCATTCTTCATTCATCCAAATAACATTGAATGATATACCCGCATCATATCGCCATCTAGCTATTACCATGTCAACATTATGAGTTATTTCTTTAGATTATAAGGTACTACAAATCAAAGGTTAAGCTTTTGGAGTTGCTCATGGTGTAAAAAAGTTAGACATTTGTCTACATCTCTTCCTCACATCAAGTGCAACAATCCTTTCTTATTAGGTAGGAATACCACCTTCAATATCCTTACCATCATCCTGATCATTGAAAAAAGGACTTCCACTACCAATTTTATTATTCAATCTTTGCCTTTTATTTTTTTCATATTAATACTCTTTAAGAAAAATTTTCGTTTGTCATTTCACGTCATGACTAACATTTTTACAAGGCTCTGCATCACCTTTGATTTTAGCTAAATGTTTCTTTAATTTAGTGATTCTCCTACCTTTCAAATGTTTATTACAATATAAAAAAATAATATAGTTCTTCATATTAGGAACCACTCTAGTATGAGTCTAAGATGGATCATAATATTTTTTGGAGATATTGAATTATTGGGAGCACTTGAACATCTCTCTCTTTATTAGTAAAAATAAATAAAGACATATATCAAAATTAAATTGATAACGTCATATCAAAAATAAATTGCAATATTCCTAATGTAAGTACATTTACTACCTGTAAATATGAAATGATCATTAAGTTAGAATTGAACATGTAAAAGTTCATTTAAACATATGAACTATAAACTCTTTTTATTAAGTTAGTATTTTATATAAGTTTATATAAGAAGTTAAATAAGTAACTCTAATTCTTTTAGATCATTTATAGAAATAAATAATAGTTGATTAAATTATATAATTAATTGCTCCATAAATAAATGAAGACAAGATTATGGCATGTTACCTCTTAATTAGCGATGGTGGCCCAAAATTGAAGATAATAATACTTGAAATGCAACTAAAATCTCATGGTTACAAAATCTAGCTTAAAATACAAAAATATGCAACTTGGAGTGAGGCCTTGCCTCTCTTTCACTCCATCTCTTGCTCATCACCTAGAGGTGGGAACAGAATGGGGGGTGAGCTTAAAGCTTGTGGGTAACAGTTTTATAATCGGTAGCAAGCAAAAACTATTGAAATATTAATTTCCATTATAAAGATTCACATTGAATCACAAAGCACATATTTGTCAAATTCTCAACCAAATTCACAATAATGCAAGTCATGTATGCATCAATCTTGTCAACATATTATGAGTACATAAGCACATCAAAATAGTTTGGGTGGATCCAAAAACAGTGTAACACCCCTTATCACAGAATACACACCGGGACGCCCGAAGGTCATTCCGGTACATATCCTACGATAAAGGCGAGCTACGTTCTATTCTGTC
>JANVCL010000003.1:14270443-14291279 GCA_026546855.1 Erythroxylum incrassatum | reverse complement strand
ATCTAAGAAACTCTAGGCTCAATCTTCTATCAACCAAAATTCACCTCATAAATTGATTCAGGTAAAGTCCATAGAAAACGCTAAAAGTGGAATCCTCCTTGAAGCTTACCACATTCCATTCAAATTAAATCCTAGAGACATTCGTATCATTAGCATTGATTTTATTATTTTTGATAGTTAATTTTCTTAATTTAATTTCCCCAATCATACACAATTGCTTAGTCCAATTAATTGAGTGATCCAAGCCTAGTACTTACACAATTACTCCTTGTGGGATGATATTATACTATACTACTTGAGGCCCGTGAACTTGCGGAGTTGCATCAAACATTATACCCCAAAAAATTTTGGACTATTCTTATATTGAAACAATATTCTATACTCAACTTCCATCTAAAAATTAAAATTCTTAGAGGCTGAATCAAAACTCAAATTTTTTCATACAATTTGTAGCCCTATGTCTCTAGTTTACTCCAAATAAAAAATTATTCCATTTAGATAACTACAGAAAAAAGTTATGCCTAAAATACCGAAATATATTTGAGGTGTGCAGGAAAAAATTGACTGCGACGAACTTTGATTTCTTACAAGTTGACTACAACGAAGATAAATGTTTGCCGCGACGAACTTTGACAGAAACTCGACTCATCTTCTAAATTTTCTAGATTTTTCTCACACCTAACACATCTTTCTTTCATCCAATCCTTCTTATACCACAATATTACTTTACTCTATGTTTTCCTTAACTCAAAACTCATTTTAATTCCTCTCAAAAACACCCAAGAAACTCATGTATATCAACATTAAAACACATATTCGTATATCACCAAAACAAAACATACACCTTTATACTTCATTTACTCTTCATTCTAGCTTCATTTAACCCTATCCATGATATTTAAAACATAACTTACTTGTTGTAGCTTCAAATTCTTCAAACTCTTCAAGATCTCCAAAAACCTTAATTTTCCTTTTTTTTCTCTCTTCTCCCTCCACGACTTCTCTTCTTCTTTTTTCTCTTCAATTTTCGTTCTTCTCTCTTCTTACAATGCTAAACTACACTTCTTATTCTACTTATACCCTTAATGAATATGTATTGTCCATTTTGCCCTTTCCTTTAATGCTTATGGCTTTTAAACTTAAGTGACTTGCCAATTTTGGCCTTGATAAAATCTTACTACCTTAATTTAACTAACCCATATAATAAAAATCCTACTAACATTTACATTATAATTAACTCCAAAATAAAATGATTTATCTAGCAAGACCACAAAATTTATCTAAATCATGCTTAATAAATTTTTTTGGGGCCAACAGTAAAGTGAAAGGGGACTAAAGAAAAAGAAATTAATAGGTTCAAACTTTGGTATTCAGGGTGTTTGAGACGACAAAATATGGTAGGCATCTTAGTTATCAAAGAACTAATTCATCATGTTGTTGGAATAAAAAGGACTAATGATATGATTATGTCTTTAAAGATTATGATGAAAGGTGTTGTTTTCAAGGTGGTGTGTGCTTATGCACCTCAAGGAGGGTTAGATGAATAACTTAAATGTCAATTTTAGGGAGAGCTAAGTGGGATGATATAGTAGATTCCTCCTTACGAGAGAGTTATTATAGGAGGAGACTTTGATGGTCATATATAGGCAACCTCAAACAGATATTCATGGACTCATAGGGATTTTGGGTATGATGATAAGAATAATAGTGGGATTGCTTTTTTAGATCTTGCTATAGTATTTAATTTGGTGATAATCAAATCCTTTTTTAAGAAAAATGAGGAGCGCCTGGTGAATTTTAAGAGTAAAACTATAAAAAATCAGATTGACTACTTTCTCACAAGATAGAGCGATCGACCTAGTTGTAAGTATTGCAAGGTGATACCTAACGTTTGCTTATCACATTATTATAGATTATTGGTTATAATTAAAGGTTGAACAAAGAAGAGAAGTTATAAGAGGTGCACCAGAGTCAGATGGTAGAATATGAAAGGTGATATAATAGAACAACTTAGGGATAAAGTAATATATAGAGAAGAATGGGAATTAGAAGGAGATGTTAACCAGATATGGGAGAGAGTAGCAACTCCTTTAAGGAATACAACTAAAGATATTTTGGGTGTTTCTAAACGGTATAAGGGGAGTAAGATGGAGTCTTAGTGGTATAGTAAAGATGTACAAGAAAATGTTAAGATAAAAAAGAGTGTCTATAAAGCTCAATTGGATAGCCTCACGGAGGTAGAGGGAATAGTTAATAGAAAAAGTTACAGACAAGAGAAAAAGGGGGGAAGAAGATAATCTCATAAGCTAAAAGTTAAGCTTACAAGAAACTATACTAATTATTGAAAACTAAAAATTAAGAAAAGGATATGTTCAAGTTAACGAGAGCTAAAGAACAAAAAGTGAGAGACTTATATTAAGTTTGTTGTATAAAAGATGAAGTAAGACAAGTGCTCATAGCTAAAAATGACATCAAAAGAAGATCATGGAGATACTAATATAGCCTTTTTAATAAAGGTGCAGAAGACATCATATTTTTTGGTGATCTTAGTACATCTAAGAGATATCGTAACTTTACTTGTTACTGGTAGATTATAAAGGAAGAAACTAAAAGAGCTTTAAGGGAGATGAAGAGTGAAAGGGTAGTAGGGCCTAATGAGATACCCATAGAGTTGTGGAAGAGCCTAGGCAAATAGAGACTTATTTTTCTAAATAAGCTTTCTAAAATAATTCCTAAGTCTTCCAAAATGCTGAATGAGTGGAGATATAGTATGCTAATTCCTTTATATAAGAACAAATGAGAAATCGAAAGCTGTAACAACTATAGAGGCCTTAAATTACTTAATCATACCATGAAGTTATGGGAGAAGGTGACTGAGAAGAGTGTGAGAAAAACTCTTCCTATCTTGGAGAACCAGTTTGGCTTCATGCCAAGAAGGTCCACAACAGAAGCTTTACATCTCCTTAAAAGATTAATGGAAGATCATAGGGAAAGATAGACTAACTTACACATGATCTTTATTGACTTAAAGAAGGTGTATAATAGGGAACTTAAAGAAATCATATGGAGGTGTTCATAAATAGAAGGAGTTCCTGTGACCTATACACGAGTTATTAAGGATATTTATGAAGGTCTAAAGATTAGAGTAAGGACAAAATGAGAAGATACAAAGCATTTTATATCAATATTAGGCTATACTAAGGTTCATCATTGAGCTCTTTTTTGTTTGCAGTAGTGATGGATGAGCTCACCAATAATATCTAAGGGGATATGCCTTGGATTATTTTGTTTGCAGATAACATTGTTTTAGCATATGAGATAAAAGAGGGTGTTAATGTTAAGCTAGAATTTTGGAGGAATGTGTTAGATTTAAAGGGATTTAAGTTGAGCAGGAATAAGATTAAGTGCTTAGAGACGTAACTTCTTAAGCCATATGGTGGCTTTTAATGTGGAGGTAAAGATTGATTCAGAAGTTATACTATAAAAAAAGTGTTTAAGTATTTAGGATTTATTATCTAAAATAATAGAGATATCGATGAATACATAGTTTACTATATTAGATCTGGGTGACTTAAATGGAGAAATGTATCAGGAGTTTTATGTAAAAAGAAGATACCACTCAATATCAAAAGTAAAATTTATCATTTAGGCATTAGGTTGACCATGCTATTTAGGACAAAATGTTGGCCCATCAGACACTTGTACAGTCATGAGTTAATGTTGACAAAGATGAGGATGCTTCGTTGGATGTGTAACCTTACTAGAAGAGATAAGGACGTGAATGTAATGATAAAAAGAAAAGGTGACTATTACTAATAAAAAAATTAAGAGAGGCTTAGGTGGTTCATATATGTTAAGAGGAGATACCATAATGCTCTAGTGAGAAATTGAGAGAGATTATAAGAGTAAAAGAGGAAGACCTAAGAAGAATTGAGGGTAGATGATCAACAATGACATGACTTTATTGGAACTTACCGAGGACATAGTTCTCAATAGAAAACTTTGGAGTACTATGACACAAGTAAAGGATCTTACATAGAGACGTCTTTCTCTTTCTCATAGGTTTTTTTTTGAATATTTTCCTTCGAGTCTTATATCTTATATTTAGCCTAAATATTTAATATGTAGTGCTTCCATCTTAGTATTTAGCCTAAATATTTTCTTATCCTAAATATTTTTTGTAATGACTTATTTGATTTATTTGTTTACTTGTCTTCTTTCTTGTTTGTGTATATATTTATTTATTTTATTTATATATATCTATTGTGGTTTTATTTTTATTTTTATTTTTAATTATTATTACTTTATTATTTTAACGTGTATGTGTGTGTGTGTGAATTTATTGGAAACAACCTTTCTACTAGTTACGGATAATGTTGCGTACTGATACATCTCCTCATATCCCACATATTAACGAGACTTTCACTGAATTGATGTTTAACTAAAAAAAATTCTGTTTAACTAAAAGGGTCAATAAATTAATTTAAATTTCATGCTGTATGGATGATTAGAAAAACTATTTTTTATTTATCTTCTTAAAATGTCATTTTTATGTTTGATGATTATTATGGATTTTATTACGTTATTTAACTATTTAATGCTATATAACATTTATTGCCTTTACATTTCTATATAAAGTGAAAACTTGCGTTTACTAAAGATGTTAATGGGTCGAGTCAAGAGCAGCCCAGCTCAGGCCACAGTTGCCCGTGGCCCGACGAGTTGATATAGATTGGCCCGTGGCCCAATGGACTCGGCTCGGCCCACCATATATATATTTTTAAGAAAAAAAATAAAAAACGACATCACGTGAAGTAACGGTCGGGCCTATGGGCCTGACCTTGGCCTATAGCCTGCCCGTGGCCTGGGCCAAAATCGGGCTAGATCGGGCCCTTTTTGACATCCCTATCATTTACCTTATATATGTAATTATGCTCATGAAAGATTATTATAATTATAGGAAAAACAAAAGGCTGATGAAAATGTTGATGTAATTCAACAAACATTAGAGGACTTTTTAATTAAAATTTAAACATTTTTCATAGCATTCTTTTCATTAATTTTAGGGTTAATTACAAAAAAATCCAAACTTTTGTCAAATTTTCAATTATAGCCTGAATTTTAAAAAGTAGCAATAAAACGTCCAAATTTTCAATTTTTTAAAATTTTAACCCAAACTTTAAAAAGTGACGATAAAATGCTCAAACTTTCAATTTCTTCAATTCTAGCCCGACACTATTTGTTGTCTCCCTCATCCCTCAGCCATTTGTTCTTCTGAAGCCTTAAATTACTCTCATATTATAGCGTACTACACCATTAAGGTTTTCGTTTTTAGTTCATTCTTCTGATACTGGTGAGAGGGTGTCGGGGTTGCATAATTTGAAAATCAAAGGGTGAAGATGTTGAGAGAACAAACTGAAAACAAAGAGAAATACTAAAATCAAAGCGTAAGGTCGTCGGGGCTGCATAATCTAATTTATATTATTTTTAAATAACGACTTTGTTTTAATTCTGTGACTAAACGACGTCGTTTCATTAATCTTCATTTATTGTGATAATTTTGGCTGACGTGTATTAATATTTAAAGTTTTTGAAACACATGATAAGTCACGTTAGCAAACTTAACATAAACACTATTCAGGCTAGAATTGAAAAAAAAGAAAGTTTGAGTTTTTTTTTATAATTAACCCTTAATTTTAATATACTTTAATTGATAAATAATTATAGCATCCAGGATTTTGGAACTTGGTTTAGCCGGATTTTGCTGGACTGGAATATCGTTGTTTTGATCCATGATTTTGAGAGGCTGCGGCTAATGGATACCTGCAAAACAGAACAAAGACACTCCGGGGTTGGTTCTCGGAAGGTCCCTCCAATGCTCAAGTTAGTATTTCGGGGAAGACACGGCTGCTGAGAGTAGAGAGGAATAACTAGGGTTTGTGTTGCGTACCTTTATCATGGTAGAATAATACCTTGTATATACCGTAGGTTGCCACTAAATTTAGGTCTTTACGTAGATCTTTGTGTTTGCATGGAAGTTTAACACTTGATGGGCCGATCAGACCGTGGACACGTGAGGATGGGCTTGGGCCTAGCACATCCGACCCGACCACCTATCAACATCGATAAGGTTGCTCATATCATCCTCAAACTCAATTTTTATATTACAGGAGGTTTTGGTTACTACTAAGAAATTGACTTGAAATTGAGTTTATAAATTTTAAGAATTTAATCAATTAAGTTTATAAAATTTAAAGATTGAATTTTGTGGAGATTGAAAATTGTTAGTATTTATCTTTTCATTTAGAACCCATTTAAGGATTGACTTAGTGAAAAAATGATGAATTGACATTTACATTGATATTTTAATTTACTCAAATTTTGTAAAGTATACAATGAATAAATTATAATTGATTTAGTTAATACTCTCATTAAATGTGTTATGATGTTTAAATTCTTTGAAAATTAGGTATTCTTAACGTTTTAATATTTAAATGTTTGGTAACGTGTCAGTTTGAGAGTCTTGAAGGCTATTGCAAAATAACATTATTTTAGTGTAATTGACCAAAATAATATTTTTTTGATGAAGAAGTTTAGGCCGTTCGATAAGTATAATTTGTTAACTTCGGATTATGTTAGACTTAATCTGTAATTCCTACTATTAAGTTACTATTCAGACGAAGTTAAGTGGAATTTATAAAGCATCTCTATAGTACTTACATTCTTGCACTCATAAATGACGACAACAGTGAAAATCACACGTCTAATCTAAACGCCACCTAAGCCTTATAAGCCACGAATCTCCCGTCCCCATATAATCTATAAGCTTGAAAACTTATCCACCTTTGCAAGTTTTAAGTGATGCTCCTCTCCACAAATCAAAAGAAATCAAGGATTCGCACCTTTTGGAACTCGAACTTCAATCACGGGCATCACATGTTTTCTAACTCGGAAGGTCAATGATTAATCTTACTGTTCATCCAAAGAATTATCACATGCCCAAAATCATCGGCCATCGATTATATGTGGACAGTGTACACACGGCGGTTTTCTTCGAGGGAAAATCTTGAGCCCTCTGCAAAGCACGCGTAAGCAGTTTGCCTTCCCTTGAATTTAATTCCTTGCCGTTTTAGTAGGATGCATGCCATTGGCTGCCACTTTTTTTTGACTGAAAACGATTTTACTTAAAAAGTTTATCTAAAACATATCTACCCATACATAGTCGCCATTCCAAAACCTCCTCTCCTTTGTCCTCTTGCATCATCAACGTTAGTGGACTACACCGTCACTCAAATCTCTGCTGTCCACTCTCCCCTATGTGCTCACATGGTCGCATTTTTATTGTCCTCTCTCCTGAGAGCTTGGGGGCAGATCTTTTGTACCCCTAATCTGTCCCCTCTGTACCATTTTCATTTCACCCATCCAATTTATTACATTGGATGGTTGAGATTAAGAGGGTACTAAGTAGGTACAGAAGATCTGTACCTGAGAGCTTGCACCCCAACCAGATCGCTAGTTGCTAGGTCTGTTAGCTTGCCACTCATCGCTGCCAGGCCATTGCTCTTCTCCCAAGTCCTCACTTTCGCTATCAACTACTCAACATGGTTTTGAAATCCGGATTGGATTGGCTGGTTTGATCGGTGATCGGTCAATTATCCGATTCGGGTGACCTCTAAAAATCAGTCTCTAAATGAATCAGTGAGAACCGGTTCGATCACTGGTTCAATAAATTTTTATTTTTTAAATATTTTTTATATTATTTGGTATGTTTTTCTATTTTTTAATATTACTAATATTATATAAAATTAAATATAATTATTGTGTAAACTGGTCAAACCGATAATCAATAAGACCTTCAATTTAACGTCCGATTCGAGTTTCAAAACCTTACTATCCAATGACCCAGCTTTCAGCCCTTATCTTCGTATCTTTGCTCTTAAATTGTGTGTGAACTTGTGGCTTGGCAAGTTGGCAGGCTTTTGATTTTCATGTTTAAAGTGACGATTTTATTAGTCTCTTAGGGCAACAAAAAATGTTGTTCAATACTTCCGTTGTTGGTTGGGTACTTGAGTGTTGACTATTGATAGTTTGGACTTTGGAATAATTTTTATAATTATGAAAAATATTATTACTTGAAATTTGAGATAATTTTATCATTCTAAAATAAATTATTAGTTAAGATTTGATCGTTTGAAATCATCATAGAATAAATTATAAAACTTAGATGATTTGCTTCCATATAGATTATAGACGGGTCATTCAACTTTCAAGTTTCTGTAAGTATTATAATTTATCATTGGAGAGTACACCGTTTTTTTTTTATCATTATAATAAAGTCATTTTTATAATCTGCAATTGTGCAGTTGTGCAATTGCTAAAGAAAGATACAATATACAAATATTCATTTGAACTTTTAGAATGTCCACGATTAAATTGTTTCCTTTATATTAGTAAAGAATATATCTATACATGTTATAGTCATAACTCATAACATGATATGAATATGGTAATAACATTTTCAACACACCAATTTTAAGAATTTTATTTTTTGAAGTATTGTATACGGATAATCTGATAACTAAGCAATGATGTTACATGTGGACACGTTGAACTCATTATAAGTTTCAATTTTATTGATTTTCAAACTGTTGTTCTATATCTTTTAATACGAAGTTATCAATTTAATTTTGACATATATTTTTATTTATTTTTACAAATAAATGGAGATAAATTCAATTACTTCTAATAATTCAGATCCTTCAGAAAGATTCAATGATCCAAATGGAAACTTATAATAAAGTTAGTCATGACATGAAATTGTAGATGAAAATTTTGTTTTTCGAGTATTATATGAAAAAGACATAAGGATACAACTGAATTGTAAAATTGGTATTGAAAGTTCTTTTTAGATGCTAGCAATATTAAATAAGGTATTCTTACCCATCAATAAGAGATTGCTGCAACTAATGTGAGGAAAAGAAGAAGATATATGTTTGACTTTTTTTTGCTCCACAAATAACTCATGTATCTTAACCTTCAATTCAAAATGCCTTATAATCTGAAAAAGCAGCTCACAATGTAGACATGACAATGGTCAGATGGTGATATGATGCAAATGTATAATTTGATACTGCTTAATAGTATTATCACCAACTTATGGTAGATGTTATTGCCTCTTATGATTTAAGATATAAAGTTATTTCAATTGATGACTACAAAGATAATTTTTTTTGTGTTGCTCTATTTATAAAGTAAAAATTTATTTGGATGAAAGATGAATGACTTGGGCAAATTATAAGTGTTCAATCATAAATGAATATTGGAAAAAATAGAAGACGTGTTTATTATCAATTTTTGATTTATTCTACTAAGGAGATGATGTTTTTGAAGTCTATTGCTGCATCAGCCTTATGAAAAATATTAATACTCTGTTTGAGACATTTGATTATGAAAAATATTAATACTCTGTTTGAGACATTTGATGAAATTGTAAATGAATTTGAGCTTGAAAATATTATATAGTACATCACTAACAATGATTCTGCTTATAAAGCAGATGAGAAAAGGTTGCATAGTAATTATAATTCTTTTTATCGAACTCTTTATGTTGCATATTGCATTGACCTGTTGTTGGAAAATATAAAAGATGCTAGATATTTTCCTATCATTGACGAAATTGTGTAGAAAGTAAGAAAAATAAATAAGGTCATCATCTATAATCATGTATAAGTTTGAATTTGTTGAGAAAAGGTTTCATTAATAGTAGAAATTTACGTCTTCCTACTATTACAAGAATTGTAACTAATTCCCATCACTTTAGTATTTTGTTTTAACGAAGAAGGAGATAAGACAAATGTTTATAAGTAATAAGTCTGTTGCATCTCAGTATGTTATGTCTAATGCTGAAATGGAGATTTTCAAAATTATAGAATGGAGGATTTTAGAATTATACTTAAAGATTATGAATTTTAGTCCTAATGTCAATTTGTCATCCAAGCTCTGACTGATAGAGATAAGAAGGCAACAATGAGTTATTTTTAATGATGTTATAGATAGGAAAAAGGAAGCAATAACTCCAATCTGAAAAATATACCTTCCTTGTATACTCCTTATCTTACAATCATTAATGAAAGATGAAAAAGGTAACTTTACTATTTGTTGTTTGTCGTTAAGGTATTTTTGAATCTTGTTGTTTAATTTAGACCAGATTTTACGGAAAAAAAAGTTGAGGTTAATAAAGGGATGATATTAACTTTCACAACTATTGTTTCACATGAGATGATGCAAAATCTAACTCATTCATAACTAAAGGCATATAAGGATGCGTACGGTGATTTCAGAATGTCTATTATAATTCATCAAAGAGACAAACTTAATTCAAATATATATTTCTTCACTTTTGTTACTTATTCAAAATTAATCATCATTTTATTTTACTCATATGTTACTTTTATTGTCTTACAATCACCTAGTGGGACTAATTTAGATATGATATTTTATAATTGCAAATGTCTATAATTCGAATTTTAAGTCAATATGTGAATGCAATTAGGTGCGAAAGGAATTAGAGGTACAATTTGAATTTATCCTTTCCAAAAAGCAAAAAAGAAATATATTAGAATACAAAAGACCATACGATTTGTTCTTTATTTGATACAATTTAAAGTTTAAAAAAGCATGTTATTACCATTTTTAAGTTTGAATAAAATTCCTTGCAATTTCTTAATAATTATTTTTACTTCTTTACTAGGACTCCTAATAGAATATAATGTTCTATGGATCCAATTTTCTTTGACTATATCAATCTTTTAACAGATTAAGTTGTTAAGGAATCAAGTTTTATATACGAAAGTGACTTGAAAGATAATCTTGAATAAAAAAAGTATTAACATATAATTTGGTACAATGAATTTGAACGATAATAATGATGCGATTCTAACGATGCAAATACTATAATGAACTTGGTACCAAAATTGATGATGGTATGGTAAGGTAATACTTTCTAAATTTTATAAAATTGCAAAATAATCCCTCAGTGTATTGCGTTATACAATTTTTTACTCTACTTCAATCATATCTTAAGAAATCAAAATAATATAAATTTAATATAGCAAGTGCTTCTTTATTTTTATGAATAAAAATTTCACATATTACTTATAAACTAAAATAAATTTAATTTCAGGTATTATCTGTACATATTTCAAACCAAGGTTTAAAAACTAGACCTGATTGGCCTGTCTTACCGAAAAAAGTATGAATTGGCTAGTTGTCCAGTTCGATTCTATGTAATAACCTATAAATATAAAAATTGGCCAGTTTACCAGAGAACTGCTCAATTTTTCAACAACCGTCCAACCGGTTTATCAATATTCACCATCCGGATATACCTAATGCTACTAAACTTTACATTTCATTTCAGACTCTCTGACCTCTTCATTATATTCTCTTCACCATCTCTTACTACCTCCATGCATGTAGGTAAATATGATACTTGTGGGTAACCCATAGATGCAAAAATCGATTTCTATTCGTTATCTCCTTGGGCGGCTATTGTGTAACCACTGGCATCTAGGAATGAGTTGCCTAAACTAAATGTAAAAAGTGGCATTCTCTCGCTTGGCTCTTCCTCCCTCACTCTTCTCTTTCCGAATCACCAAGATCTCTTGACCAACAAGATCTGTTGGGCTTGAAGTTAATCTTCTATTCTCAGATCTCTTGTAGCTGGTCTAAGATAATGAGCTTGTTGAAACAACTTCCAACTCCTTCCTCTGCGACTAAGCACTGTGATGGAAGGGATTATCTCTACATCCATTCTATGTTCCTCGTGCTCAGGGTTTGGTTTATTCGTCCATGAAATGTTTATGTTCTTTCTATTTAAGATTTGTCATTGTTATTGTATTTTCTTTTAAATTTGGCCCTTATTTTTTTATATTTCGAACGGGTACTGCTCTTTTGCTTTGGTGCTGCTACTGTTGAGTTACTGGAAAAGAGGACGAAATAACATATCGTATAGAGTTCCAATTTGTTCTGTTTTATTCAAGTTTCAATATGTTAAGAGAGAAGGATAAGACAGTGATAGTTTCAATATTATGTTTTATTCAAGTTTTATTGTTATTGTGTTTTCTGTAACAGTTAGAACTCTGTTGCATTTCAATATCTAATTTTGATAGTTGGTTATATATACTCTGTAAAGTTTTAAATTTTTTGATCTAAAACACCGACGACATAACACAACTATGTTCTGGAGCAAAGTTTAATAAGTATGATTACACCATTATGATGTTGTTTTGTTTCCACGTATATGTATAGTGGTCATTCTGTTGTTGGTTTTTCTTTTGATCTATCTTTGCCCACTCTTATGTAGTTTGAGTGATTACTTTCCTGTTGCAAAACCTTTTCTAAAGCAAAGACAAGCTATCAGATACAAATAAGCGTAGAAACAACATAACTTGAGAATGAGTTTTCATCATTTTGTCTTTTGCTTTTTTGGACCTATATTTACAATTTACCTTAGCCAATAGGACAAGGTTCATAAATTGTTGAAAAAGCGTAACTTAAACAATTTTATGCTTGTGACCTACATCCTCTATTACAAATGACGATAATAATTATTTAAGTAGGAGACTTTTGCACTTATGATAATATATCCAATTATTATATATATATATTTTAGGTTAAACCATAACGGAGAATATGAAATCATCAAAATAGATATAATGAATATTACATCATCTACTCGTAGTAAATCCAATCTAACATGGAAATATTTTTCTTCTTCTTAAGCATATAATCGGAATATCTAATATAACTATATATTTTACGGTATAATATTTAAAGGGGGATGAATTTATACAATGAAAGAACATCTTGTTGGTGTTAAGGGTAATATTGCTTCATACATTTCTAATTTGCAATTTATTTAAATGCAATAGAAGAAGTTGATATAAATTCTTTGGATAAAATCATAGTTTACGAGTTTTTAGATAGCGTTTAAAAATTTGGAGCTTTTAACGATGATGAGATACAACCTTCTTCAAAAATACAAATTTGATTTTTATTGCTATTTTAAAATTTATATTAGACTCATATTTATTTATTATATAACAATAAACAATGGTGTATTTTTTATTTCAATAAAATATTCATTTTTATTTACTTTTATAAGTCTTACTTCTTATTTATTATATACTAGTTTTATAATAGTTGACAACCGGTTGAATCTTTAAACCTTAAACCTCTCATTTGATTGGTTAGATATATAGCTTGATTTTGAAAACATTGATTCTAAACAATGTGCGGCTCCATTCAATAATAAAGATTTTGTATCAAAAGAAAACTAAAACTGATGCAATTTGAGTGAATATGTCATTGAATAAAATTTTAAGTTTTTTATTGTTTACTTTTCTTTTAATTTCACTTTTCTTTGGTGTATCCGTTAAATTATATATACGCAGTATAAATAGAAATTTTTAACTATAAATATTTGTCTAAAGTTTCACTTCTATTTTATGGTGTTTCTCGGCGTGAAGTCTTGTTATAATACTTATAAACCTATATTATTCTTAACATATAATATATTGATGTAATTATTTTTTACTGTATAATGTAAACCATAACATTTTAGGTACATTGCATTATTCTTAGTTTCATATTAAATGATCTTTTTTCATGTTAATTATAATTATTATTTTATATGTGAAATAATAGTTGTTATTTTAAATTTATATTATTATTATTTTTGAGATATAGTTAATATAAAATTAAAAATTATATAGCATAATATTAATATTCTATTTGATAATGTATTATACTGAAACTAAATCTGATGTGGAATGTGATACGACACTTACACAACATTGATGAAAAAAGAAAACATTTCCAATGACTTGAGAAGTTGGAAACAGTAAAAAAGTGAAGACAAAAGTCTATAGTCTTTTCCTTTACCACCGTCCATGCGACAAATTAACGTACTCGGATGGAGCACTCAACCAAACCCGCACCATTACCTTCATGCCACGTTTCACCAACCTATCAATAAATCTAAATAAAAAAGAAAAAAAGAGAGCGAGAGAAAGCAAAAAGGAAAGGCAGGAAGTTTAGTAGAGGAGTGAGTAGACAAAGGAATCGTGAAGTCGGCGCCTCTTATGCTCGCCGACCAATCATTGCGTTATTGTCTCTCCATTTTCACTATTTTCTTCTCTACTTCTTAGTTCTTATCTGTCGCCGGTTTCTCTCTGTAGACAACACGAGGAAATAGAACTCTTTCCTTTTTTAAGTTTCATCTTTTGATTCTTTTGTTTCTTCTTATTCTTTTGTTTTTTTAGTTTTCATTTCGTAAACAGCTCTTCCGTTTTAATTTTTTTCTCAAATCGGAAGATCTTC
The DNA here is from genome assembly GCA_026546855.1 of Erythroxylum incrassatum. Taxonomy (NCBI): domain Eukaryota; kingdom Viridiplantae; phylum Streptophyta; class Magnoliopsida; order Malpighiales; family Erythroxylaceae; genus Erythroxylum; species Erythroxylum incrassatum. Next base: position 14,276,897 of record JANVCL010000003.1, on the reverse strand, counting down.
TGCCCTTTAGGCTTTAACCAATTCGATTCGGGTTGATTTTCACGTAATTCTTCCTTTTTGTCTTCCTGGTGTGATTGTTTGGCGGTGTTTGTTTAGTTATCGCAAAAAATTGTGGAGATGAAAGCCGCGATGGAGGTAAAAAACGTCGTCGCTGAGGATAGTGGCGATAAGGATAAGAAGAAGAAGAATAAGCGCAGATCTAATCGGCGATCGAGACAGACTACTTCTAACACGAGTAATTTGGGTGACGTTTTAATTTTCATTTTACGACTTAAGAGTGAGCTGGATCCACCAAGTTCTTAGATTTAAGCTGAAATTCAACTTTTTTTTTTAACTGTGAATCGATGGTTGGTTGCCAGATTTGAACTTGTCGTGCTTGAGGTGAACGAAACTGTTGAAAGATTTGTAGATTATAATGCATTTGGTTCTTTATATTGTTCTATATCATCATATGGAGTGCACATTTTCAAGATCTGATTTATAATCTTATTGTTTTTTTTGCTTTGGTGAGTGCAGCTTCTAGTTCAGCAAATGAGATTTGCGGAGACGACTTGCTGCAGTTCCCCGGAAATGACAACAATACTAAAAATTTAGCAAGAGAGGCTGAATCGAATACACGTAATTTAGGCGAGTGTGGACTGACTGCAGTATCTGATTTTACCTTTAATTCTATGCCAACCTTGCATATGTTTGAGCCGGATCATCAAGTATTGCCATCTGATATGGGCGAGACACTGTTTTCAAAGTCCTGCCCTGAGCGGTTTGCTGGTGGAGATCCCTATAGAAGTCAGACGCCGTCTGAATTGCTCCCGTTACATCCATATGAGGGTCATGCACAGTGTAGGATTTTTTTGCCTCACTGGTCCTCACAGTTTGTTGACGAGGCATTAGAGGTTGGTTGGATGATTGATAAGATTATATTGGCATCTTTTCTTATATTCTTGTTGGATGCATTATTAGAAAAGTTAAGTTTTTGACGTTCATTTCTGTTTGTTTGACAGAAAGGTGAAGCATTTAAAGCATTATTTCGTGTAAATGCTCATAATAGACTTGAGGTATATTTCAAGTTTGGCAATGTTTTCACTTCTAATTTGATGGGAATTTTTCTTGCTGATTTTAATTGTGGCTTTGTATTTGTAGGCATACTGCAAAATTGAAGGAGTGCCAACAGATATTCTCATTAGTGGAATTGCTGCACAAAATAGAGCTGTGAGTCTAGACTTTAGTTTCTTTTTGGATTGTCTTTAAACGATTTGTTGGTTACATCACGATCAAGTAGTCGATACTTGAGTGTTGTTTGCATTATAATACATATGCTTCAGCTTAGTTCCACATCTTTTGATTAGTCAAACCTATGTTGGAGTTTGATTTTACATTTTTCACACACAGGTGGAAGGTGATGTGGTGGTCTTAAAGATTGATCCTTTGTCATTATGGCCCAAGATAAAAGGGTCAAATGTGTCGTCGAACAAACTGAGCTCGGCAGAAGTTAGCAGCATAGTCACAGAGGCCAACAGCATCACAAGCTGTAGCTACAAGGGGAAAAATAAAGTGGAAGTGGAACATGAGCATACAGATCCCATGATTCAATTGCTACATCAGAAGGGTTTTCATAGCGAGGATGTTTTTGCTGATAAATCTAATCTTCTGAACTCAAGTATACCAACGGGTTACAACTTCTTCAACGGACAGCATCCTTCTAGCTCATCTGTCTTGGCATCTACAAATACTATGCTCCTCGATGGACAGACTGAAGCTTTGAGTGGCATAGGGTGGTTGTGTGCTATGGTCAGTAAGCATCCATCAAAGAGGCCAACTGGCAAAGTTGTGGCCATCTGGGAAAGGTCTCATCGTCGAAATGCTGTAGTTGGTTTTCTCAATGTTAAGCATTCGTACGACTACAAGGAAGGTTGTAGGCAGGATTTGAAAAAGAAAAAAAATTCACTATCAATTTCTGATTGCAAGTACATCCAGCTAGCACCAACTGACCTGAGATTTCCGAAAATGATGGTTCCTGTGAAAGGTTTACCTGATTACATACAGAGAAGATTAGAGGATGGTGATACCACAGTTGAGACAGAACTAGTAGCTTCAAAGATTGATGTATGGGGTGAAGAAAGTCCTTTTCCAGAAACCGACGTGGTGCATGGGTTTGGTCAAGGCAGTGAAATGGAGTCGTGGATCAATGCAATTCTGTATGAGAATGCAATATGTTGTTCTGACTTTTCTCCTGAATCACTTGCCTGCCTCCCTGATGGTACTTGGCAGGTGCCTCCAGAGGAGCTTCAAAGTAGGAAAGACCTTAGAGGTTTATGTATAGTCACCATAGATGCATCAACTGCTACTGATTTGGATGATGCTTTGTCGGTTGAAAAGCTATCTGATGGAACAGTTAGAGTAGGTGTTCACATTGCTGATGCTTCATATTTTGTTTTACCTGGCACTGCACTAGACGAAGAAGCTAAGAGTAGGTCAACAAGTGTCTATATGTTGCAGCAAAAGCTACCGATGTTGCCTCCTTTGCTTTCTGAAAACCTATGCTCACTTAACCCTGGAGTAGATCGACTTGCATTTTCTATTCTTTGGGACTTCAACAGTGCCGGGGATGTCATAGATCGCTGGGTTGGACGCAGCGTGATAAGGTCATGTTGCAAGCTTTCATATGAACATGCCCAGGACATTGTTGATGGGGTGATTGATGAAGTGGCTTGTAAATCTTCTAGGGATGACCTTCCACGGTTGCATGGCAATTTTGAAAGGTCTAATGTGGTTGAAAGTGTTCTGACTCTTCATGGAATTTCCAAAACTTTGAGGGAGAAGAGGTTTAAAGATGGCGCTTTACGGCTTGAAAATTCCAAAATTGTGTTCAAATTGGATGATAATGGAATTCCATACGACGGCTTTCTCTCTGAGAGGAAGGACTCCAATTTTATGGTTGAGGAGTTCATGCTTTTAGCAAATAGGACAGCTGCTGAAATCGTATCTCAAGCTTTTCCAGATAGCGCGTTACTGAGGAGGCATCCTGAACCTAATATGCGAAAACTCAGAGAGTTTGAAGCATTTTGTATGAAGCACGGATTGGAAATGGATACTTCTTCTGGTCACTTTCATGGGTCACTGGAGTGCATTAGAGAAAAGCTCAAGGATGACAGTGTCCTTTTTGATATATTTATTTCTTTTGCTACAAAACCAATGCAGTCAGCTATGTACTTCTGTACTGGTGATCTTAAAGATAAGAGTGAATGGGGCCATTATGCATTGGCTGTTCCTTTGTACACACATTTCACCTCTCCTTTACGTCGATATCCCGATTTAGTAGTACATCGGATATTAGCTGCTGCTATAGAAGCTGAGGTGTTGTATTTAAAGGGCAGTAGTGCATCACGCAAAGTCAGGTTTGGGTCTAAAGTGATGAAAAGCTTCACTGGTACTTCTTTTGATAAAGATGCTGCTGAATCATTTGAAGGCAGGGAAGCATTGTTAGCTGCGGCATCAAAACATAGAATTCCTTGCTCAGATCTGCTTTCAGATATTGTTGCTTATTGCAATGACAGAAAGCTGGCTAGTAGGCATGTCAAAGATGCTTGTGATAAGCTATACTTGTGGGTTCTGTTGAAGAAAAAAGAGGTGCGTTCTTCCCACCCCATAAATGTGTGTTAATGTTTGATCTTAATTATAAATTTTGTTTGTGTTATGTTTCGTAAAAAAGCTGTAATTGTTGGAAAGATTTTCGGGTAAGTCCAAGGTGCTGCAGTTACTCAAAATTTTATGTGGGAGCTTATCTTGTATGGAATTTGGGTGTAACTCCAATTAGTAATATTTGATGAATGGAACTACAAAATATGGAATTCATGAAGTTTTTAAACTACAAAATATGGAATTCATGAAGTTTTTAACTTTGCTCAATGGTTAAATAAACCTATTGCTGTCTGATTTGTTCTATTGCTTTACATGAAAGCTTATCATGTTGCATCATGTTCTGCATGTTTTGCAGGTTTTATTATCGGAAGCTAGAGTTTTGGGTCTTGGGCAGAGATTTATGTCAATATATGTTAACAAACTCGGTGTAAGATGCCTTTTGTATTACATTTACATTTTCAGCAGCTGTTACTAAGCTGTAGTGCTGTTTTGATGTTTTTTCATGCGTCTGCTTTCAGATAGAACGACGCATAAACTACGAGGATGTTGAAGGCTTGACGGTGGAATGGCTTGAAATTACGTCAACATTGGTCTTACATCTGTGTCCATACAAACGCTCATCTAGGAGATCAGGTCCAGGCTATTATAAACCTCTTAAAGAGGTTGCATTAGTTACATATCCGAATGATCCGAAGGTGGAACCAGACGGGGATTGCCAGCGTGCTGGTATTCCTGTGTCGAGAAAATCAGTAAACTCCGTTGTAGTGTCCCCGCATTCAGATTCTATACTGAAATCAGACATTAAGCCGATGTTTTTCCCGCTGACCCTGCGCCCTCTGTCAACAATTCCGGTGGCACTCTACGCTGTTGGGGGCAATGATGGGCCCATTGATATAGGGGTACGGCTGTATACGAGCTCATATTTTAGCTAAACAGTGTTGTTCGTGAGCTTGTAGGTTGCTGGTTATCACGTTCCAGAAATAGAACGAAGCCATAGAGATAAAGGTAAACATGACAGAGCTTTAAAAGTTTGCATGAGCTCTGTTGTAGATAAAAAAGTGTTTTTTAAGTGTATAGATCAAAATAGTATTGCGGATGAATCACGAGCCGCCTTGTCCTTAAAGAAGGATGGATATGGTGGTTTTGAAAGGTGTAGATACAGGGTGGGCTCGCTGATGTGGGTCTTTAAGAAACTATATGGTGGCTGTTTTTAACGCCAAAAGCTGGTTTGAAGGGATTAGCCCTTTTTTTTGTGGGTCAGTTCCTCCTGATTTAACTCTCTAACCTCATGCAATGACCTGGCGCACGAGTTGCGAGCTGATTTCCCTGCATAATATGTGGTCATTGCATTACTACGACGAATGTTGCAGCAGCCCAATAACCTTCTTTGACTTTGGGTGGCATAGTTTGTACTTTGTTTCTTATCAATCTTAATAAAATTCATTGATTGTTGACTCCGGTTCATTCTTTCCCTTTTGGTTGCTAATGGGAGTAAGAAGGCATACAATATTTACTTGCTACGATTTCTGAAGAGGTAAATCCAGAATGTTATACTGAGGATGTAAATCAAGTTAGATCAAATTCAAAAGTAAATAATTATGAGGTCATGATATAGTTGTTAAATTTGAAAAATTGTCTTGTTTGAGTCTGAATTTATTCAAGTTTGAACAATGTATAGGATTTCATACCGTACAGGCCGATAAATGGTACGAAACTTGTCAACGTCGATATTGGCCTCAAATACTGGTCGGTATCGGCATTTACTGGCTGGAACCTAAAATTTCGGCTGATACCGTAACTTTCGGAAATTGCAAGGGTTAGCTTGCAATTTCCGAAAGTTAAACCTAATTACCAACCCCACCCTCCCGCTCTCGATTCTTCTAAGCTGCTCTTGCTCCCCTCTCTTCGTCTTCTTTGCCGATCTCTCTCTCTAGGTCTCTCCCCGTGAAGTCGCCGTCTCCTCCTCCTTCGACCACTGGTTCGTCCTTCCTCGCAGCTCGCGATCTCTCTCTCTTCCTTTGACCTCAGCCCACTCCTTCGGTCCTTCCTCCTCGCCGCCTCTTCCTTTGACCTCAGCTCACACCGCACTGTCCGTCAGACGCACCACACGATTCGAAGAGGCGAAGACCCAATTGTTTGGGTGTATGTGTTTTGATTTTTTTCCATGTTTCATGGCATTTTGAAAATTTTTGATTCTTTGATTGTGTTGGTCGTTGGATGATGGTGGATTGGAGTTAAAAATTTGTGTTGTTTGTTGTGAATATACGGTGTTGGATCCAATCGGTGGATTTGGGTAAAAAAAATTGGATGTTGAATTTCGACTGAGAATGGGAATAGATATTGAAGTTGAATTTGGAAGATTTTTGTCATTTGTGAATGTTTAATTGAAATAGTGAAATTGGACTTGGATTTTGCCATTTTGGAAGTGAATTGGAAATTTGGAACGGTGATTGCCGAATAAAATAATTTTTTGGCTTGTGATTTACGATATTGAATTCTTGGATTATTGATGAATGAGATTGAATTTGAGATTGAGTTTGAGAATTTGAAATGTTAAAGTTGAATTGTACATGTATTTTATTTAATGATAATTTGGTGCTTATGGTTAACCTTATGGCCGTGAGGTGTGCTTCACGTTAGTCATTAGTGTTCAAATTTAAATTTTAAAGTTAAATTGTTGATGTTGATTAATTGATTGTTAAAACTTAATATTGACAGTTGATAATCAAAATCAAATGAACATTTAAACCTAAATGTAAAATTGATAATCAAATGTGAAATTAATAATTAAATGTGAAATTGTAAAATTGATAAT
>JANVCL010000003.1:14231692-14250211 GCA_026546855.1 Erythroxylum incrassatum | reverse complement strand
TAATGTGTTGATTGAAAATGTTTATGAATGAAAGTGAGCCCGAATTGGTTACTGATTTCGGCGCATTTGATTGTATTAAAAAAAATATTGTACTGAGTTTTGACTGTTTGAGTGTGTTAGCACGCCACCCTCGCGGGGCACGGACTCATATATCACCGTCGATATCGGGTTCGGGTCTTGCGGGAGTGGGGAGTTACATTTATGTGGTATCAGAGCATTCTCCCCTCCTTAAAGAAATTTCGTCATCGAAATTCATATCTGATTAATGAATAAGGTAGGGGTGCTAGTATCTCATATACTTCTCTATTTCCTATATCACTTCATCATTATACACAACCAAAAGCAAGAACTTTACCTCAGCTTTCCATCAATTATGACCCATACATACAATTCACATAATCAAATCATCAAAGCTCAATTTACCCTCCATTCTAGCATACGCCAAACTATTTATTAAGGTCATTCCACCTTTATAACATTTCTATAAATCATGACCTCCTGGAAAGGCCTCAAGAAAAGCAAAACCGTGAGGGCTTGGCTGGGCCAAGGCCCAAAGTGTTCATTATCTGTAAGCGGGGGACCTGGGATGTTACAGGTGGTATCAAAGCTGGTACCCGAATCGTTGTGCCAGCTAGGCTGGACCCCAAAGAGGGCTGGGCCCTAAGGGGGTGGAGAGTGTGATATCCCACATCGGTTGGAGAGGGGAATGAAGTACGCCTTATAAGGGTACGGATACCTCTCCCTTACAGACGTGTTTTCCATGGCCTAGTGGACCAGATCCCATCAGAACTCCGAGGTTAAACGTACTCGGGTGAGAGTAGTTCTGGGATGGGTGACCTCCTAGGAAGGCCTCGGGAAAACCAAAACCGTGATGGCTTGGCAGGGCCAAGGCCCAAAGCGAACAATATCTGTAAGCGCGGGGACCTGGGATGTTACAGGTGGTATCAAAGTTGGTACCTGAACCGTTGTGCCAGCTAGGCTGGACCCCAAAGAGGGCAGGGCCCTAAGAGGGTGGAGAGTGTGAGATCCCACATAGGTTGGAGAGGGAAACGAAGTACGCCTTATAAGGGTACGGATAACTCTCCCTTACAAATGCGTTTTTCATAGCCTAGTGGACCAGATCCCATCAGAACTTTGAGGTTAAATGTGCTCGGGTGAGAGTAGTTCTGGGATGGGTCACCTCTTGGGAAGGCCTCGGGAAAAGCAAAACCGTGAGGGCTTGGCTAGGCCAAGGCCCAAAGCGGATAATATCTGTAAGCGGGCGACCTGGATGTTACATGAAGTATCCCAATAGTAATAAGCTTTTTTGGATTACTTCAATTAGATGTAAATCCAAATAATTTACTAGTAATTTTGCAATATGTAAAAAATGTGTAGTGAACTGATATGTTATTGCTATCATGAAACTAAGAGGTTGTGGGACTAAAATTTAAAATTTGACAATATATAGCAATCGAAAATCTATAATTCACTTAATACATAAAAATAAATAAATAATTAAAGATTGCTATTGAATGTGAAAGTCATCCAATTGTGAATGTGAAGGTATCTAAAATATTATAAAATTCAATAAAAGCTAGATTGTGATCTTGAAAAGTGATTAAAATTAAAGCATAGTAGGTTACAACAAATCTTATAAGCTATATGTTCGAACCTAAAAGTGCCCTTTTAATCTTAACAACCCAAGAAGCATATATAAATACATTTTCAAAACCCATTTTACCATAAACTTTTATTTTGCAATATCTTAATTTAGGACAAAAGGTTGCAAACTAATTCGACCTTTCTTTATGCTATAGAGCCCTTACACTTGGAAGGGAAAGTAGAGTAAGTTGAATAATGTTTTGAATATTTACAATTGTAGTTCTTGTTAGCCCCCACCTTACCACAAACCAAAAGGGATTCTTCTCCTATTGCTATTACTAATAAGGGAAGATTTGAAGTCAAATTTTAAAGTACCACAACATTGTAATTATAACACAAGAAAGCAAACCTTTTTAGGATATTATAACAAACATCGATGCAGACAACATAAATAAGGAGTCTTTCCATATTCTTAGGAAAAAAATATATGCAAAATAAAAGAAAGTTACTAAAAACCTGAAACAAGAACAATGATAATTGTATAAACAGAGGTAGCTATTTTTTAGGCAGCAAGTTTAAGTTGTGTTGCTTCTATATTTGAGATATTTAAACAAATGTACACTATAGTCGAAGGAGACATCCTCCCTTTGCTAAAAATAATAAAGGGATAATCGTATGGCCAATCATTTGATTTCTTGAATTTAAAATATTATATTCTAGATTATACACTTAAATATGCCACTCATTAAATCAGAAAAAAAAAAGCTAGAGCCAAATGATAATGCAAGCTCTCAAGATTAATCCACAACTGGATACTCATCAATTAGCAACTAATTTTTTTAGCTATCAAGAATTGTGTTATATGAAGATTGAGTTTTAAGAATATGCTAGAACAAAATGCAATATGAAGATTGGATGTAGTGTCAATTTGGTCCTTTTAGATTCATTTGTTAGAATATAAGATCTTATTATTTACTTGTTATGTTCAATAATTTGAACATTTAAAATAATTAGAAATCTTTTGTTTTATGAGAGTTTTTTTGGGGGTCGTAGTGGGTTCCTGTGCCTAGCTACATCAAGTGCTTATTAAGTACTGATAGATTTAACAATCAATCAAATACCATCAAAATAATATGAACAACACTGCTCTTATAAAGATAAACTAGTATATACAATCAAACAAAAGAACATGCATGTGACAAGCCCTAGAAGAATCAAATGCAAAAAATCGAATGTGAAATAAATTAATTCGTTTTCGGATTGTTGAAGAATGTATACTTTGCAATAATTGACAATCAAATGCATGTGACGAAAAAATAATGGTGAGGAATCAAACAAACTCTACGGAAAATAATGATTGACTCCATAACCTAATCTTGGTTATCTTCCTCATTTGGTATGATATTTAGGGAGTCAATGGAAAATAATTTATTAAAAAATCAACGCCATTAGAAATCCCAGTAAAAAAAATTAGTACAAATACTTTATTAGAAAAATATATACATTAAAAGTAAAAATTGTCATAATCCCAACCGGACATTGATTATACAACCACTCTCTCATTTGATTTGGTTGCTGTAAATGAATAGAGCAATAATGGAATAACCTATTAAATAAGCCTGTCAATTTTATTATAATGAAAAAGGCTACAAGCATCACATAAACACTTCCATTGTATATAAATAAAATATGCACATTGCTTCATGTCTTTAGGATGAAACTTCGTTTCCATGGACAAGTAGAAATTGCAGTGAATTTGCGATTGGAATGGAATATAAGGGAGAGGACAAAATTGTCCGGGAAGTAAAGCACATGCCAAGGAGTGATAGAAGCGTAAACTTCAAGAAAAAGGGTATGAAAACGGTGAAATGGGCAGTACTGCTGCTACTACTAGGGTTTTGTTTTGACAGAGAAAAAGGTGAAAAGAAAAGGGCATAAAAAGCACTGTCGGCTGACTCTGAAGCAACATCGAAATTACCGCTACCGAAACCAATTAAGTCACTCAGTTGGGCAGTTCCTTTCTCTTCTTTATGACCGATATTCCGTACTCTCAGTGTCCACATTCATAACATCACCTCACGTACGTCCCTCGCCCAGAACTCGCAAGAATAGACAGAAGTCTAACCGACTCTGGATGAATAAAAGAAAAGGAAATACTTATAGAAATAACTTAATTAAAATTATGGATACATTAACATACTCAGTATGAATATGAAACATGATCATCTGGCCTGGTGTGGGAGGTAAGGTGACTGATAGTTGGAACTAACTAAGGTAGATGTCGTTTGCCACTAGATCTCCTCGTGGGATGGATCTCCACAATACTGTAACATAAATTCTCTGTACTGTACATATTTTCACTGCAGGACCTATTCATTTAAGAGAAGAGTAAGTTTGATGGATTGAAGAAATAAGATGAAAAATTTAGGAATGATTGCAGAGTCTCGCCTTACCCTTTTTCCTTTATAAACTATGAAGTTCAACAACTTAAAATTAATAGAGGATTCTTTTACATATAATAGATTTATAGAGATTATTGCGAATCAAATGTTATCATATAATCCTATAACTTAAAAGGTATGACAAACTTTTATCAATAAATTATAAATAATTTATATTCAATTACTTATTTTTTTTCTAGACAAGTAAATTGCACCACTGAATCTTGCGTCTTATATATTTTTCTGAAGAAAATTAAATGCAGATAAAACATTTCATCACGAGAATTCACATCCTTGCCCTAAGAGATCTAAGCTTTTGGAGTACCAAAGTTTCTACCTAATTCTGTTGCCAACCAACAACAAGGGGGGAAAAGTTAAGCTAATTTCGTGTGATTAATCACCGCCAGCTAATGTACTTTTATGTCTGGTATTTCGATTGTGCCACATTTCAAGATAATAAGCTCAATCAACCCTAGACCAATTGTAGCTTGTTATTATGCCAATGCTGCATGTTACATGGCCTGTAGAATAGCCACATGCATGCTCTGAAAAAGGAATCAGGAATGATTGCACAATAAAGTAGTTGAATTTGTTTAAGCAACGTCCATCCACTTTCTAACTCAACCACATTTGTCCTCGAAGAAGTGGGAAATGGAATCTAAAAATTTTATTAGTAGTTCAAAAAGTAAACTCGACCAACAATAGAATGCTTACCATAAGTACTATACTAAAAGAGAAGTAGGGATAAGTACAAAGTAACTTTTGGAAGAATATGATGCTTATATAACTACATTTTCCACATAGATAGGTCAATATAGAGCGGAGGACAATTGAGAAAAACTTCCGGTGTAGGGGACTCCCTGTCATAGATGGATATAAGACTATGATCAACAAGGAGCTCCAAGCTATCTCTAGCTTTACCTATTGACTATCAACTGAACTTTTCTACTCACGGAAAAGGATGGGACTCAGCTGAACTGTTCCAATAGTGTCACGTTAGCATCGTTACCCTAGTCTTGTAACTACTTCCTTTCATCTATAACCTAAAACATTCTAGTTTAGCTGTTCAGTTACTTGATACCATTAACGGATAACAGAAGTTGTGAAAGAGACTGATGATTGGAAATGAACGATACAATGTTCATTTCATGGGAAAGGGTCCAAGAACATTTGGGTGGTCATTGACAAAAGTTATTTCAGCCACAATATTGCCCTAAAGTTTTCTCTTTCTGTTCTCAAGAAAGGATATACAGATGCAATTATTAAAAAGATAAGGTATCCCTAAGCAAAAGATATCAAAGGCAACAATAGCAGACAACTTTGGAGGCAATAACAAAGAGTACTGGCAATGATGCGTCGCCACAAGAAAACAAGTACACGGTACCTATGAAACGTTAGATAATCGTTGGCCTATTATCTCAACGGTGTGGGTAATTGTTCTACCTATGACGTATCTATCTAGTCAACATATAATCACCCGGCCTCATATTTCACATTCGTGCTTAGGTTTTGCAGTGAACATGTGGTCCATATCCGTAGAGGTGAAGTCTGGCAGCAGAACATTTACAGTCAAGTGACGCGGGTTCTCTATCTATCTACCCTCAAATCAAAGACTTTGTTAGCTGAAAATCAGGAGTTCTGACTTACAATATATTACTATGCAATCTAATTACATTTTACGCTTCGGCGACAAAAAGTGAGGAATGCTTTGAAGTGCATTAATTTGTTAATCAAGGTAATAAATGATCGAATTCTAACAAATATTACAAATTCATTTCATCCTAGTGGCCGTGAATGAAACTAGATCTTTCAATAATGATGGATGCTTTATGCAAAGGGCTTGACTTTATAAACTAACCATTTGTAAGTTTTACAATCTGCTCGTACGCATCTTCCTTCTGAACTGGTAAAAGGTTTCCCGCTAAATGAGTACGAAATTGACAACTAATGCTGTTCATGAATAGTAGTCTCTCCCACATCCCCCCTATAAATCTGACGTAAACACACAGATTGAAAGACAGTATTCGTTAACTGACGTTAAATAAGTAGTAAATCTAACTGGGTAAAGAAAGAAATGTGCACTACATTCTATCTTATCTGCCACGCATTCCCGGATGCACAATGTCTCCAAGTAGTCCCTCATCGGATGGATGACGCGGCGTGGCCTCTGACACCATACATGGTTCTGCATCAACTGGTGCTTGTTGCGCATTAGTAGGATGATGCGCTCTAGCTACCTGGCCTCTAGGATAAAAGAAATGCGACATTTGGGGAGCCAAGTGGCTGGCAAATGTAGCCTCATGATTAATGATTCCTCCCCGGGGAAAACCAACGCTATGATGGCAATGCTGCCCTTCATATGTAGTAATCACAACAGTAGGATCTTCGCACGATCGTTCAACCCTTTTTTTCACAGTGCACTTGCTATTTGTGCAGCGATAGTAGCTCCTGTAAATATGAAACATGCTTGAAGAATGGTTGTCTAAATGTTAAGTTTCTAATCAATTTCATTATTTTTGCATCATGGATCAAAAAGAAGACTTACCCAAGTACGCCCATATGCCAAGTCCTTTACAACGAGTATAGATCTTGAAGGGAACTAACAAATCTAATGACATACCATAAATCTTATTCGATTTGTTTAGAATGTCAAATTGAGTATAGTTCTGGAGCAGATGTTGGAGACATGGTGATAGTTGAGGACCATTTCCCTCGTAAATTTATATAGTTACATGTGACCAGCGCAAAGGTCAAAACATCAAGGAATTAATACCATAAGAACGTAATTAGTAAACATCAACGCAAAACCAACTCCAAACAATTAGTCATAATCTAGTACTTAGGACTTTGGACTAAGAGTTTGTCCTCATGAAACAGCGTAGCAAGTTCTTAAATTGCAAATTGTAATTATAACAGTGATCACAATATTGTAACTGTAGATTTTTTTTTATCCTTCCTGTATTTTGCAATTGTTAATAGTTGTAATTAACTGCAAAATGGCTTAATAACTTGCCTCATAACCTACCTTTACTATGTATTCTAAAAAGTATGTAGAGTGATGGAATGTAAAATTTAGACTTCCCAATTTGTCGAATAAAAAACGTAATGGTCACAAGTCTTATGATCTGTTTAAACATTTAAAATTCCATGTCAATCATTGATACAAACGAGAAATTCAAAGTATGTAAGTGAGTTAACCCCAAATTAAAGCTAAATTAAGGGAACGAGAAACATAATCTTCGGACAGAGTAGACGTAGAATGATGTTAAAGAGTTAATCGTATACCTGGGAAATGGACTATTTTTAACTGCCTTCTGACCATATTTTCTCCATCTATAGCCATCTTCAAGATGATCAACTTCACTTTTAGTCATAAATGCAAAACGAGGCTGGCGGATTCGCTTTTGTCCCTTCTTTCTGACCTTACTCCTACAAAATACCCCACCTACAATATTAAAATAGACATAATATTCTAAAAAAAAATCAGAATGAAGAGAAAAAAAAAAGACACTTCTAAATTGCTAGGGAATTCAATGTGATGCCTTAACGATGGATGGTACCAAGTACATTCATACAAGCACATAGTACTACTATCCTTTAGAACTCAGGTTCACTTGTTCCCTTAGTTCAAATGGCAAGGCTTGGCAACAAACCTAAAGAAGTTGTGTTGTTAAAAGGAAGTGTATAGACCATAAATTTAAGATGTAGAGGAGTGAAGGTAGTAACTCAGAGAAATTAGTTATAGTAAAGAAGAGTACATGCATTTTTAGCAAGTGATCAGTTCAAAATTTATAAATTAACAATACAGAATTTATGCACAGCCCCTACTCTTCAACATCAAAGTGAATTTTCTGAGTCAATGAGCATGATTTCAAAGTGCACGTTGTAAGATTATGTTACAACGTATATAGAAGATAAAGCAGGAATTGTAACGGAAAACTTATATAATATTTTATTCACCTTTAGTATCTAACTAGCTAGCACCGAAAAGAACAGCAAACAAGAAAGTAAGTATATATACAGATGCTTAAAAGTAATCAATGACAAAAGCAACTTTCTTCTTCGTCTTGTTCATATTCCCGCCAACATTGTTAGTGAACTGATAAGAAAGATCACACACTCAAATATACATTTGTAGAAATATTCTAAATAATGGAAAGCGAAGAATGGATTTAGAGCACGCCATTCCCGCCGCAATAGCGGCGGTGTTCATGGGGTCTCTGATCTCAATTATTATCTTTTCTTGAAAATGCATCTTTTAACTCCAACGAATTTCTATTTCTATCCGCAGGGTTTCTCTCAAATTACGAAACTACCTCTCCCCCAACTTGCATGAACCCAAAATTAAAAAAAGAAAAAGATTTTGACAGTTTCTACAGCGTACGGACACAAAACTGCTTGCACCCGTCCTCTCTCTCTCTCGCCCCAGAGAGAACTGATTGCTAGAGAATTCGGTTCTGACACCCGTTTGTGGTCCTCTGAATTGGAGATATTTACAATATTAGAGACTATATCGTTTCGGTTCTTGTAACGTGGATTTTCTTGTGTATATGTACATGTACGTGTGTGTGTCCACTCACGGTATCTCAGGCGATTTCCCACCGGAACCAGTAGACTTCTCCGGCGGATCCTCGCTGGAGCTGGAAGACACCGACGGTTGATTTGAAGTTGACACATCACGTCCACCGCCACTGGAAGCGGCAGGGGCCGCCGGATCACCACCGGCAGCAACGGGCGACCCCAGCATCGCTCCGCTACTCTCAAGCTCGCGAAGCAAGTGACCTCTAGCTTCCTCTTGGATCGGTTCCAAGTTGGTGCTCTGAAGATTCCATCCAAATTCTCCCAGCATACTGTTATCTCTGTCGCCGGAGAAGAAGTAATTGACGGTATCGGAGTCAGGAGTGAGCGACCAGCTGGAATCGGGGATGAACTCAGCTTCCGGATCGGGATCGTCTTTACTGTCCATAGAATCTGAGAACACAAATTCTTGAGGGTAGATGAGAACTGAGAGGCTTATAATAACAGCAAAAGTGAGTGTGTGTGAGAGTAAGAGGGGGAGGGGTGAGTTAGGGTTTGGTTTTTCTGTTTTTGGGGGAAGGCCGCGGCAGTGTTGTGTTCTTGAAAAACTCTGTCTTGTCAATACAATGCTTAGACCTCCTGATTGGGCGTTTAGAGAGAGAAGATGAGGGTGAAGAGTGAGGAGTGAAAGAGAAAAGGGGAAGAATATACATAAAAGGGATAATATTTCGGAAAAAGAAATAATAATTGAGTGAGAGTTATTGTTAATAGAAACAGGAATAAGGCCTAGAGTGGTGGAGGGGTGATATTGAAGGGGTGGGGCCCACGCGCATGAACAAAATAGTAGATGCTTTCCGACAAGGGAGTAGCACCGTGTTTTGTGTCTCTCTCTCTCTATGATCAATTTAGCACTTCTATTTTAGAAAAGCTTGCAAGCAAGATTGAAGCAGTCTTGTTAAATTAGATACTTTAAAGTTCTGGTAAGGCCTATATGATCGAACAGCTTAGAGGGATGAAGTTTGAACCTTGAACGTATATGATCGATGTAAGGAGCGGAGGAGTTTGTTGGATTTAGATACTTAAGGAAAGTGGGGTTTCTGCAATGGCATTGGCGGCTAATAAACTCTAGAAAGAGACGTTCTTTTTTTTTTTTTCAATCCATGTGTGAAGACAAAATTCGAAGATCGCCTTGTGGCGTGCTGTACATGAAACGACTTTTGATATTTTTCTACCACCACAAATGATGATGGTGTTACACTTCTATCTCAGTTTTGCACTTGGAACTGGGTTATAACACAAGAAAGATTTGGACCACCCAGAGGAAAAGGTGTAAAAACTGTAGTTCGCAAAAAGGTCTCGTCAATCTTCTCTCTACAAAGCGTTTGACACGGTCAGATTAAAAGAAAAGAAGGATAAAAGGAAAATGCGGAGCAGGTTGGAGAAAGAACTCGACCTTCTCGTAGAACTACAGCCATTCTCCTGAAGTTATTCTAGTCATAATAAATACATTAAGAATTGAGAAAACGGTCAAAATCGCCTTGCAATGGGAGAAAAAAATGAAAAGGATTAGGAAGGTGCAATTAGGATGAGAATATTAACCACTGACTTCAAGAGAAGTGACTTTAGATAGATAGCAAATAAATGACCATCATATGCTAATACAAGTGGTTGGAACAATGCTTTGCTGGGTTCTTATCATTTATCAATGTCATTAAATTTGTGAGGTAAAGAGGATTGAACTTTTCAATAATTTGATTTTAAGCCTGTGGCCCACAGACATAACGATTGATGTTGAAAAGAAAACTAAGCAAATTGGATGTCATTGACATTCAACTCTTTTAATTCAGAGCATAGTTCCAAGGTTTTGGTTGAATTGAATATACCATTTTATCACACAAGTGTAATTATGACGATCAAAATCTACTCATGAATTTGGAACACTTGATCCTAAGTTTGCATGGTCTTCTAATCAAAGATTGATTTCTCTATTAACTCCGATTCTGATTGCTTTTGTTAATTAGATAGGTAGGAGTGAAACATAAGATAGAACCCTGACCGCACCCTCTTTTAACTCCCCAAAGCCATTGAATTCTAGTTGTCATCTTTAAATCTTTCTAAAAAATTCGTGCATTCACATATATAAAAAGTAGAAAAATAAACATTCCCGGGATTATTTCTCCAATTCACCCTAACCCAGGCATAAAGGATTTATAAAGTTTAAAAAAAATGATAAACCACGGTTTCTTGTTGTATAATTTTTTTATGGCATCTTTTCCACGAGAACAGTGTGTGCATAATTTTGAGAATTAAAACAAAAAAAAGGGAAAGAATTTTGATAAAGCAACAAATGAAAAGTATGGACCAACGGCAGCCCCGCCATGCATAGAACCGTGTTTCGACGTGGAAGTATGGCGTCCATCCGTTTTACTGATTAAAATGATTCTGCCGCTGCTTTGTTTACAAGCGCAGGCGCAATATATAGTGGAGAAATTATTATTTTTAGTTCAGCAGCTGAGGACTGATTCCTTCACAATATTTAATACCCATGTTCCCATTTAAATTATTATCAATTGATTAATAAAAGCCTTCGCTAATTGTGTTCTTTTTTGTATATATAAGAAAGCAACTTTGACTGACATTTTAATACGATTTCCCAAAACAACAAAATAAATAAGAATTATTGTCCTCAAAAGAAAAAATGTTGGTTATGTAAATAGTTATTATCAAACTCCAAAACATATAACTGAAAAACTTGACAATGAATATAGTCAAGAATTACAAGATATAAAAAAAAATCAATTAGCAGAACATCAACAAATTTATCATAATTATGACTGAAATAACTAATGTATCTGAATCCCCAACAATAGATACTATACTCGACTTAGATAGCCTAGACTTAGCATAATCAACCGGAATATTTCATATTAATACATTATAACTTGTGATTGTAAATGTTAGAATTGGCGGCTGACTTTGTACAAAACCCTATAACCCAGAGTTTGACAAAGAAATAAATTTAAGAGAAACAAAGGTCTGCGTCCTCCACTAAGCCACTGGATTCAAATGCACAAGTGGAATGTGTCTGATCATGTTAAGTATGTTTTCTTCCCCAAGATAACAATAATCTTTGACGGTTCCCTAAGAGATGACATGCTTCCTTTTATTTTTTATTTTAGCCACAAAGGCAAACGTTAGAAAACAAAAGATAACGTTGTCAATGGGCATTAATGTTCCACTTATATATTAAAACAGTATTTGTACTGTGCATTTAAAGCTGTGAGGCACTAACTATATAGGTCTAGTATTTTGTATTTTTCCAGATAAAAGAATTTTATCTAGCTCATGGTATGGTGTAGTTTATTTATGATGGAAAGTTTTCAACTTTTTCCTCTTTTGGTTCGTCGAAACGCCAAAGCATTTTCGGGAGAAGAAGAGAGAGATTGATTGTGGGGACTGATTCGAATATCTTTATTAATAAGCAAGCTCATCATTTCCAAATTCCAACCCAAACTCTTCACTCTGTAAATATGTTAAAAAAAAAAGAACTACAGAGAACAGAAACTATGATTTACGTAATATATACTTCTACTTCCGTATGTGTTATGTTGCGTATTTTGCTTCATGGGGTTATATTATATACCCACGTGTAGTAGCAAAGTGGGGCCACAAGGTCACCTCATCGAATCTTCCAATATTTGAGAAATCTAACTTTGACTAGTGGTAGGGTAGGGTATTCAAGATCGGATGGTGCCGATCGGCCAAATCTGGCTTTTACCACCCTCCCAGAGTCCACTTGTAGGATTGTGGGTGACCAGAAAGACAGGACATTCTAACGCGGGTGAACATTTGATGGTCCCTTCTTGTTATTTTAGTGTGAACCATACGGAAAGTTGCATAACTCAGTTGTCCAATTATCTTATTCATTTTTTAGCTCCTTAGCTTTTGATTTATTATTAGAGTGTCCCATATTGCTTAGACACGAAGATGTTAAAAAGTTTATAAATGATAAGGGTCAATTATCCAAACAATTAGTTCTAGTTATTTGGACAATGGTTGACCCAAGCCTAATTCTTGATAATGGGCTCTACACTCTACCTATATTAAAAATTTAACATGATATTAGAGCAGGTTTGACCTGGATTATTAATTTTTCGGTTGTCCGTCTGGATGTTCATTTCCAGCAGTCCGGTCCGGTTTCCACTGTGTATATTTCAAGTAACAACTGGATGTTCAGCCCCTGTTGCACTTGAGGGGAGTATTAGAGTGTCCCATATTGCCTAGACATGAAGATATTAAAAAGTTTATAAGTGGTAATGGTCAACTATCCAAACAACTAGTTCTAGTTATTTGGACAATAATTGACCCAAGTCCAATTATTAATAACAGGCTCTATACTCTACCCATATTAAAAATTTAACATTTACCGATATATCACACGAAAAGAATATCATAATTTGGTGATTGTATAGTTTAAAGTTAATAATTTCGCAGCAATAAAACTGATTTCATGAATAAATTGTCAATTGTTTGTTTATTAGTTTAACAAGTTGTAATATTTTGATGAATTTTTTAGTTCTATTTGATTTAAAGATTTAAGAAAAGAAAGAAACTAAAACTCTATTTTTAATTGAAATGTAAATTTTATCTTTTTTTACATGCAAATGAACAGTTAGTTTAATGATTTTTTCCCCCTTATTGGTAAGTGATGGATGGTGACGAATATGAATTCTTAAAATGCTGGCAAAAAAAAAAACTATGTTTTTGAGATACTAAATTGAAAGAAAGACACCTAATGGCTCAATGCCCCGTGTAGCAATCGACAAAATACATATTGATCCCGTCAAACATAAATGATCTCTTTTCCTCTTTGTGTAATTTAATTATCTAAAGTGCTTATATGTTTAGGTAATAATGGATGAAAATACTTCGCCCACAATAAAGCGATAAATCAACTTTCTGAAGCGTGAGATGGACGCCGAAACTGATAGGTCAGTTGAGTTCGTTGCGGTTTCGTCTTCGGCGTACAGTATGGACCCTCTGCACCTCCATGTTTTGGTTCCACCGAATTCCATTATATGATATTTTATATATAAATATATACAATATACTACCATAAAGCTAACTTGTCATTATCATATCACGCGAATCATTTAACACTTGAAAACAACATCACAATTGGGTACTGTTTAGATCTTAATAGACTGGTTCCAAGAATGGGTCCAAGGCCAAGCCACCTTATCATTTTCTCAAGCTATTGGAGTCTAATATATCTGAGTCGTAACCAAGGGTAGGTGTTTGAATATCTTCAAGAAGATCACAGGGATTGCATTGCTACTAATAAAATAATCCAAGTTGAGCCCTAAAGTATATTTATTCTTACACTGATTGATCTTCTTCCATCTGCATGATCTATAGACATGCACACGCAAGCTTTGTTGTGATTCCGGTGATACATACGCGTTTTTTTATTTGTCAATTGAACCTTAGTTTGTATCCTACCTACGACAGCACGCCGGAAGGCCAGAGGGACACGTGTACTCCTCCTTTCAGCATTGTCTATTTGTCTTAGTTTTAGGTTTTCTGAATGTTGTCTATTTGTCCTAATTTTCTGAATGTTGGCAACAGTTTACGCTTAAACCAATATGCATGTTCTTGATGCCGATTTATCAGCTACTTAAGTTGGACACACACAAGCACGTTGGTGACACAATGTACAAAGAAAAAAAAAAGGAACATAGTAAATAAAATAAATTTTATGTAAAATTTTAACAAAGATTATTACCTACCCCACAGATTCGGTTCCATAAACAATTTATTTATTTATATACATTTTCAGGGCCATTTTGTTTTACCTTTTAGTTTTTAGTTTTAGTTTTAATTTTTGTTTTTATATATTTAGTTCTGTTTAGATGTTAATGTAAATGTAATTAATAATATTTTTTATTACTGATAATAATTATATATTAGATAAAATTTAAAAATAAATTATTCTTATTGGTAAACAAATTTATTAAATAATTATAAAATAAATTTTATTTTTGAAAATTAAAGAAGATTTATTAAAATCATTTTAT
Source organism: Erythroxylum incrassatum (assembly GCA_026546855.1). Lineage (NCBI taxonomy): Eukaryota > Viridiplantae > Streptophyta > Magnoliopsida > Malpighiales > Erythroxylaceae > Erythroxylum > Erythroxylum incrassatum. The sequence continues at coordinate 14,235,591 of JANVCL010000003.1, read as the reverse complement.
TATTGAAATTAATATTTAAATATAAAAATTATATTATATTATTAAAATTAAATTATTCATAGTTCTAAATAATTAAATATATAATCTTAAATTAAATTATTCATAATTTTTATTAATAATTAATATTAATTAATTAACTAATATATATTTATTTAATATTAATTTAGATTATGAAAAAATAGAAAACAAAAACCATTTTTATAAAACCAGAAGAAACTAAAATTAAAAACTCAAAAAATAGTTTTTTAATTTAAAAACAAAAATAGAAATAAAAACTAATAGATCCTTAGTTAATTATAATAACGAGAAGTATTTTTGCCCTTAAAAACAAATTAAATCAACTTGTAGGAGAAGGGATTCCTTCTTTTTTCCTCTTGTTTTCGTTTTTGTGTTGGATTCCTTCTTTTTTTCCTCTTGTTTTCGCTTTTGTATTGACCCCATGAATGCCACAGCTCCAAAGTTTTTTTCGGTGCGAGGTCTCCAGTGAATGCATACAACCTTCAATGGTATTGTTCCTAACATGAACTCACAATAAGAATCATATGTTCGGGGATTTTCTATAAATAAAAATTTGCTATAGAGTTGGAAAAGTAGCTAAAATGACTTTGCAACCTAGCAAACCCGTATAAAACAAAATGTCTCCGTTCTACAGAGCAAGAAACAAAAGCTACACATTACACTTTGTTGATCAGGAAAGTTATGTTAAAGATTAATTGTACGCGTGATCACTGGATCAACAATATCCTTCTTTCTGTAAAACACCACCGACAACCTTTCTTGCTTATGCATGTTGTTGTCTCCTACTACACTTCACGGCATTAAAAATTATTGGATCTCATGCACCGCCATGGCCACTAATCTCGAGTTAAACTTTTTGGCATATCAGTGTTGTGTCCAAAGGCAGAGTACAGGTTCTCTTTTTCTGACCCTAATCATAATAGGACTCCGCCTCCATCTACAGAAGACGCATATGTGAGCCTCACGCATATGAAATAGCTTAATGAATTTGATACAAGTAAAATTTCAACAAGAGTAACGTATCCGTTAGGTAGATCATAAAACTAATATTATTGCTGTTTGATACTAATGACTTCTACCCTCCAGTTTATCTCATGTTAAACAAAAATATTGAGCCACCGAAAACACAATAACTTATAAACAAAAAATTTATAGTGTTTACTTTGTCTAGAAAATTCTGAATAAAAGCTTGCTTTGATTTGTCTAGTAGAGTTATGCCACATGTGCTTCAGCTTTTATTAATTATTTTATTTTAAAAGTTGACCAATAACTTTATTTTCCTTGGTGACTTTTGCCCTCTTAAATTAATAGAAATGTTATCAAATATAAGTTTTGTAACAGTCAGTTAGCAAGGGGTTGTTAATAGGAAGTGTAACTGTCTGTTTAGTTTAAGCGTCTTCAACATGTAGAGATGGGACGAGACAGAACAGAACAAGAATTAGAGACAGTGAGATGTTTGGTTGTGGTAGACAGAACAGAAAAATTTGTCTTCGTCCTAAGGACAGAAATGTGTTTGGTTGCAAGAGACAGAACAAAAAATAGTTTTAATGACAGAAATGCCCCTACAGTATAATATATTTGGAAGATATAATTCATTGATTATTTTATAATTGTATTAATATTTATTTTACAATATTTAATTATGTTATTATTAACTTGTAACTCTAATAAAATTTCAGTTGTGTGAATATTGTTGTTGTTGTTGTTGTTATTATTATTATTATTATTATTATTATTATTATTATTATTATTATGTTAATATTACTAATTAATATTATAATATTATTATTAAAAGAAATACCTTGATTAATAGAGATGGCGGAAATCTTAAGGGTCTATTAGTGAATAGCGTTTCTATATGATTTATTATGCATATAAAATAACGTGACTTTACATATAAAATAACGTGACTTTACATTGGCATGAATACATTATGTTGAGGGAATTGCAAAATCTTTTGATTTTTTAAATTAAATATAGTATTTGACCATCCTGAAAATATTGCAATTCTTGAAAGAAATATGAATTTGATAACTACTGACAAATTTCAGAAGAGATCTTAATAAGATTCTTTAGTCCATTGTTAGAATTTTTGAAGATTTGAAGATTGATTGTAAACATCTTTGGTTTCTTAGAGTTGGAATTAATACTAGAATCCGACTTTATTATGTAAATCAAGAGATATCATTATTTAATATCAAGTACATCATTCTTCCTTAAAAGTAGGGCTTCTCGTATTATGTAATAAATACGCATATATTTAATGAGAAAAATGCAACCATTATGTTGCTATTGCTAACTTTGAATAGTTTTCTATATCAAATTACATAATTTTTTGTTATCTTTCTCAGTGCTGGCCTTGGGCAAGGGCCCTGCTAGCCCCTGGGCCCTTGCCCAGGGCCCACAAGGAGAAAGGGCCCCCTAACCCCATCTTTTAGTTTTTCGACTTCTATAGTATATAGCTAATTCACTCAAAATTAAATTAATGTTGGTGATATTTTGAAGAGTAAACATTAGACAAGTTCTAAATTCTAAGATTGCAAGCAGTAAGTACTCCAGGATTGCAAGTTCTAAGATTGCAGGTTACGTAAACTGCAAGTAGAGGTAATAATAAATAATTTTAACGTTGGTAATTTTTGACATTATAAGTTAACGTTAGGCAAGTTTATTTAACGTTATAAGTTAACATTTTATGCTTATAAATAGTCTTGAAATAAGTGTACTTTTACATTCTAATTTCTTTATTTTCATCAATATATGTATTTAAAGTATTCCAACTCAAAAATTAGCAGTAAACAATTTTACAATTTTGTCTTCTGAGTTCTAAATATAATTTAAAGGTAAAGTTTCTGATTTTTTAATGTATTTTTGCTCTTTGTTTTTTATTTTTAATATTAGATATTAAATTTTGCTATTTATTTTTTCTTTTATAACAAATATAATACCATTTATATATCTTTGTGATATATTTAAGCTGTTGGAGTTTGGTTATGCCTGCATACTTCTTCCAATTCCATAAAGGTGCTTTTTGTTCTTTTTCTAATCCAATTGTGTTATAATTAGTTTATATTATATTGCCTAAAAAGTATTTGTCTGGAAGTGAAAAAAGGAAAAAAAGAAAAAAGAAAACAAGTAGCACAGTTGATAGAATCACAAAAAGGAGCAATAAATAAATTTATTAAAAGAGTAGCCTCCTCTAGTGAGAGTCCTGAGGAATTAGGTGAAGGTGGTTTTGAACAACATAAAAAAAAACTTAAGTGATGAGATTCATATTCACGAGGATATTAGAAATCTGAGTGAGAATGATCATGTACCAAATGCATCAACTACAGAAAATTTAAAGTATATTGAGCAAGTAAGCCTTATATTGGACATTTATGATCCTAAGAATTGAGATAATCTTGATAATAAAGCAAGGGATATTTTAGTTGAAAAAAGGCCTGTAAGAGAGTTGAATCTTATGTTTCCTTTAGACAATACCTCTCAACATTTTTCATATTTTTATTATTATAGAAATCTGAGTAATGGAGAGATTAGCGATAGAAAATCGTTGGTTTATTCTAAACATGTAGATAAAGTATATTGTTTTTGTTGTAAATTGTTTAAATCTACTAACAAACAAAGTGGCTTAGCAAATGACGGATTCAATGATTGGAAGCATCCTAGTGAGAGACTTAACGAACATGAGAATTGCATTGAGCATATGACTAATATGAGAACGTGGAATGAATTAAGAGTTAGATTGAGCAAAAATCAAACAGTTGGTAAAGATTTGCAACAAGAAATTGTAAAGGAGAAAGAACATTGGAGACAAGTTTTGATAAGAATAGTTTCTGTTGTGAAATATCTTGCTAAATATAATTTAGCTTTTCGAGGATCCA
>JANVCL010000003.1:14208335-14219602 GCA_026546855.1 Erythroxylum incrassatum | reverse complement strand
GGAATACCTCATAATATATTATTAACAAATCATAATGTTAATACATGAATCACAAATGTTCATTGGCCTAGGGCACAAAGGTAGCACTTATGAAATTATCGATATCAAGAATTAGTATGTAGGTTTCAAACTCCCTGAATCCTTAACATATTGATCTTTGATTATGCAATTATTTTATTGATTTATTGGAACTGTGGAGACTTCTATGGTATGTTAGTATTTGATCTTGAGTCTACTAACAACTAATCCTAAGGTTTTCAACAAAATTACTTAGGTTAAAGTTTATAGGATTGCTTTATTGATTTGAGAATCCCTCTATTAGGTTTGACCCTAATCTCAAAGATTTATTCCTATCTCTAAGATTGTAATCAACTCCTTCCAATTACGGTAGATCTATTTAAACCTAATATTTCTCAATCTCTACATATGAAATCAGAACATAAATAAAACATGTAATTGGATCCAATATAACAATCAAAACAATTGCATTAATAAAAGAATCAAATCTTATCAATGTATTAATGTAAGTTTCATCCAACCTAAATACTAACTAGACGTTTAGTTAGACATTATCAAACACAAAGTCAAACATAAACTAAAAGAAAAAAGAATTGAAAACAACGGGTTCATAATGTTAAATCTCCCTAATTGTCTTCTATCAAATATTCTTGTGATGTACGAGTTTGATCTTGTATTTTAATGGATTTGTTGATGATTTCTTTGCGTGTTTTACTTCTCTGGACCAAAATCGTGCTTTAAGAATGAACTCCATGTCTGGAAATTATCTCCTCATGACTGCTCTCCTTAATTGCTACCAAACATGTCATTTTATATTGAAACTTAGGATTTTAATTTTGCAATGTCTGGAAGAAGGACACAGCCTGATGCACAACTGTGCATCACTCTTGTGCTTCGATTCTTTATTTTATGTTGTGATTTGATTTGAATTATTCTCGTTTAAGTTAGTGAAGGCAATTATAACCTATAAACACACTTGAAGCACATTAAGTACTAAATATACAACATAAGTATAAAATATCAAGCAAAAACACATCAAATATGAGGTAAAGTTATGATCAATTATACATATATCAACGCACAAGAGTATAAGTATGGACGTGTGCATATATGTGGGTTGGTTATAATTGTTGGAATGTCATTTTATCTCTTATAAAAAAATTTCAATATTGATGTTACTTATTTCAATTTAAAAAATTTTTAAAAACAAAAAAAAAGAGAAAGAGAAAACCAAAAAAGGAAGAAAATATATATGTTTAAATAAAAGTATCAAGGAGGAGATGCAATTGTTTTGCAAAGTTATTCATGATTAATTTCTCCTACTAAAGTGGTATGGAATGAGTGATTTGAGTATGATGCATATAAGGTAGAAGTTGTTTCAAAGGATCACCACTTATGGTTTTAATGTATTGTTTGTCATTGAATGTATAAGGGATTCCTTTTAATTCCTTATGTTTCATGAGGGTTGTGGTGTGAGAGCTTGAATTTGAACTGTGAAACCTAGTTTTTTCATTCATCATAACTGATAGTACCCAATTTTGAGCCAATTTTGGCTTTTGTGCTTGATGTAAATTGAGTGTTTTTCTTACTCCACTAGCTTTATGACTCTAATGCTACATTATCCAAACATATCTCACCTTAACCTTTGCCCATATTACAACCTTAGAAAAGTCTTTTGGCTCATAATTATGCATGTGAATCTTAGTAGTGGAGAAATGAAATGATATGCAAAGTTGTGGAAGGTCTTAATCATGAATGGTGTTTAAGTGTACTCACAAATTTATCATATTTAAACACATTTTATCAAAGTCTACCACTAGATTGCTCAGTTTTTAAAGGGAATAACTGTTAATTGATCATGAGTAGAGGCATTGCATGTTGAGTTCTTTATATGGTTTTAAAAGTTATTTCTCTTTTTTTATGGCTATCAATTCTTAGAAAATATGGAAAATATGTGATTTGGATTGTTACTTTTATTTTGTTGTTTTGCTCAAGGATAGTTAAAAGATAAGTATGGGGGAATTTGATATGTGCCTAATTGATTATACATTTTCTCCTTAGCACTTAATGATTGATGCTACAAAATGTTTTAGAAACTCATTTTGGTTCATATTTGGTTTTAGGTATAATTTGAAAGTTCAAGAGCTAAAATGAGTTAAAAGCACATTCCTTGAGCCATTCTCTTATTGTTCAAACTCATTTGTCTTTGCAAAACAAGAAGAAAATGGATTATAGTGAAGATGGGAGAAGAAAATGCCATAAAATGAAGAATTCATCATGCATTGCAAGATGCACAACCTTGCATAATTTCGAATGATGCATTGTTTTGGTCATACATGGTTGGATGTACGACTATAAACCTAGTTTTGCTATAAATAGACATTTGAGCAGGTAAACAAGAGAGGAATCATTTTTGGAACGCCGGAAGGGTAAAAACCTTATTTCTTTGGTATTTATGGAGTGTTAATTTTCCTTCTTCTGGTTCATAGGGGAAATCAAAGCTAAAGATCACATTGGAGCATCTCTTTATTGTTTATTATTGAATTTCTCTCTCTCTAGTGATTGTTTATGTTATTATTTGCTTATTAATTTAGGTATTTGTGTAAGGTTAATCTTGAATGCTTCTATTATATTGTTTTTATATAAACCCATCGCTAGAATCTCAAATACAATATGTAATAGTTATGTTTTGGATTCATTTGTGGTAACTAATGGTGTTAAAACATTAGGGATAACATAACATTAGTTAAATGACCCGAACTTGTGTGGTTTTTGCCTAGATTAATCTGTTTTCCTTATTCATAATGTGATTGTCCTATTAAATCTGGAGAGCTTATTCTAGGTTGTTCGATAGCTAGGTTAGTTAAAGAGCTTATTTTGATTAAACCTGACCTAAAGGAAAACCTCAGTTAACAAAGCTTGTTGACGATTAAGAGTTTCTAAAAGAGGTATAAGATTAACAAGACAATTAAATATACTTATTTGTGTGTAAGATGAGATTAAACTAATAACCAGATTCCAAAAATCATTCATCGATTTTTTATCTTTATTACTGTTTAATTTGATTTGCTTTCATTAGTTCAATTTTACTTTGTTTTCTTAATTGCATCAAACCAAACCCCCCTTTTATTTCCTAAACATCAATTCTTTTCATTAAAAAAGTTACACGCTCATTCCTTGTGGATATGATCCCTACTTACTGCTGCTATAAATCTTAGTGTACAAAGTTAGACTTTATTTTCTAGTGCATTAAACACACATCAAAAAGCAATGAACAAAGAAATGATTTCTTTAATATGAAATCAAGTATGGGACTTGGTTAATTTCCCTAATGGATGTAAAGCTATTGGGAACCAATGGGTTCTTAAAATAAAATGCAACTCTAATAGTAGTATTGAAAGATACAAAACACTCATTGTGACGAAAGGATATACACAACAGGAGGGAATCGATTATGAGGAAACCTTTTCACTAGTTGTTAAGTTTGTTTTGATTCCTTTAACCTTAACTTTAGTGGCCATTTTGAATCTTGATATTATATCAAATGGATGCAAAGACTATTTTTAAATAGAGAATTAGAAGAAGAAACCTCTATGGAACAATATGTAGGTTTTATAGAGATAGGCCAATAATATAAAACGTGCTAGTTGTTAAAATTGATTTATCATCTTAAGTAGTCTTTAAGACAGTGACATATACGTTTTCATAAAATAATTATTTCATATGATTTTCATATACTTGATGAAGAACATTGAGTATATATATTAAGATATTCAAATAAAAATTTACAATTTTATCTTTATATTTGGATGATATTTTGATTGTATGTAATGATTATGAGTTTGTCAAACAAATCAAAGATTGATTGTCATCTAAATTTGAGATGAAAGACATGGGTGAAGCTGCATACATTCTTGGAGTTAAGATTTTAAGAGATCATTCAAAGAAATTATCAAACAACTTATATTCAAAAGATTTTAGAGCGATTTCGTATGCAAGATTGCAAACCAACAGATAATCTTATTATTAAAGGTGAAGATTTTAGTAAGAAAGGGAGAAATGAAGAAAATTCCCTACCTAGTGTAGTTGAAAGTCTCATGTATGTCATGATCTGTACAAGGTCAAATATTTATTACGCTATTAAGATCCTGACCATATTTAAAATAAATCTAGGACAAGTATATTAGAAAGCAGTAAAGAGAATATTAAGGCACCTAAAGGGTATCATATGTTGCTTTATCCATAATGGAAGTTGAATTTATAACATTTTCAATAGTAACACTAGAAGTCATATGGCTTAGATGATTCTTAGTTAGTTTAGGGATCACTCAAAGCAAGACTAATCTAGTAATAATCAACTATGAAAGTCAAACAATGATTGCTTATACAAAAGACTCTAAATTACATAATAAAATTACGCATATGGCCTAGAGAAGAGACATGATTTAACTTTATTATCAAGGTAATAATAGATAGTTAAAGTAAGATACTTAAACTGTAAATGTTGACTTAGATGATAATTTAAAAGGAAATTGGTTTGTGGTGATCATATAATCACCATATCTGCCTACAGTTGCTAGATGAGAGTTTGGAACGATAAAGCTAAGAGTTAGGAAAACTTTACATTTAAAAATTTCAAGTTGTGTTATGTATCTCAAGCAGTTTTTTTGACATCCATTTGCTAGATTCTATAATTATGATGATATTCAGTTATAACCAATAAGATCTTTGCGGATTTAAGCATAACGATTGGTGAAAGGTTTTATCAAAATGAACTCTTTGTTTTTGTTAATAAAATTGAGCCATTAGCTTTGCTTTATATGTGTGTACCCTAATATCCATTTTATTTTAAAAAAATCACTTGGATCCGATAAGTTAATACCATAGAGAGCATCCACCAAATTCAATATTTGGCTAATATACGCAAATTCCATGTCAGATCTGATGAATTCATGCCATTTTAAAGAATCAATGTCAAACATTGCTTCCTTAAAAGTAGTAGTCTTATCATCCATAAAAAATACATTTTATTTTCTCTTTTTAATTTTTAAATATAATCTAATAAGGGGATTGTATATCTTATTAGTGCATCACATACTATATGTCTCTTAAACCCTTGGTTGTATATCATATATCTTAATTTGAGGTTCCTGTTATATCTACATGTGAATATGCTTTTGTTAAACTTCTATAAGTTTTACCTTGCTCCCACTATCTTCTTTGAGAATAAATTGTCTTTATAGGAATGTTGCAAGGCTTGAGACAACACTTTTTGGCTTTTGCTTAAGAGGATGGTAAAATTGATATTTAACACTTTCTTTTAGATACCTTATAAATTTGCACTTATCTAATTAAGCTTGAAACTTATCATATATTGCATGCTTTACATAAGCATTATATACCCAAAATTTTAAGTATGATTAGTTTAGTCTATTACTATTATCAATCAATATGTTCCACGATGATTTATCTCTTTTTGGAGATATGCCCTTAAATTTACTACATATCTTTTAAATATGAAACATACTTTTTGTGCCCAAAATGATATAAAAATTACCTAGGCCATCCTCCTCTCAAATATACGAGGTAGTTGTAGTGATTATCTAGGGTAGTTTCCCATGGAGGTGAAATTGGTTAATTAAAATTAATTTTGAATTAAAAATAAAAACAATACAATCCTAAATACTCTATCTTGAATTGTTGAGTAAAAGACTTTAAAGCAAATCTCACAATTGAACTAAAAAGTAAATTGAATCGACCAGAAGCAAAATCGAGTAGAAATCAAAGTGGAAAACTTTTGAGAATTAATTTAACTAATTTAATCTCCTATGCATGATTAAGGGGAACTGATTGGAAAATTGTCTTACCGAAATTAATAGTTTGGCCCCAAGATTAACTCAAATAATTAACTAATTCAACTTTCGTATTCGACAAGTTATGACCCAAATTAATTATGGAAACACAACTACTAATTACCACTTACGTTAATATATTTATAATTCTTAACCTAAGTGCCTATAGTTTCTTGTTCCATATTAAACTTCTCCTCTCTGTCCATTGTTTAATACCAAAATGATGCAAAGTTTGATCATGCAATTACATCCATTCAGTTTAGTTCAGAAACTATAACAAACATAAGACAACAACACAATCCCTCAATCATGTTTATTTAACTAAAATAGCTACATTAATCCTTAAGAAAAGAGATCAACCCATCACAGAAATTATATGATCATCATCTTTAAACACTTCAATCTCATCTTGATCAGTATAAAACAAGTATTAAAGCAACAAACCAAGTAAATAACCCAAATAGACTATTAAAAGCAAACAAAGTTTGGGTCAATTAAACGTAACAAGGCATGAATCTATAACAGAAAAGTAAATGTAGCAAAACAATAAAAATAGTAAATAGAAAGAACAAACAATAGCTGTTGAGGAAGTTGCTCCTAACACTCTCAAGCTTTCCACATTAGCTCTCGCCCTCTGCTTCTAGTTGATGTTCACCCAAAACAACCAATTGCTCACACTGCCTACCCTTTTCTATTGTTCTTCTCCTTCCTTCTTCTCAGCTGAAGCTCTCTCCTTCTCCGCCTCCACACTTCTCTCTATCTCCTTTTTGTCACTGTCGAATGAGAGTGTCTGTGATGTGTGGAATGAAGAGTGAATGAATGATGTCACTGCCACCCTCCTATCGTTTCTATTTGTAGCCTCGTCTAGGTTTAGGTTTTCGCACCCCTTCAACCTACAACTGCCACGTAATAAAATAAATGGATTAACGAAGTGCATGAGAATTTGTGCGAGGGTTGGTCAAAGACATAATTGTCACCACCTAATGCACACCAGTGACAAAAAGTGTCACCACTGTGTAAGTGGTGACTAATGAATCACCACCTTATGCATGGTGGTGATAAAGGAGTCACCACCATATAGGTGGTGACATCTTTAATGTTATTTTTTTCCTCATGTAAAGTGACGTGAACATTATTTTTTATGCAAAATTCACAAATTAATCTAATTAATATGCATGCAATATTCACACCATTTACATTCAATTTGTCTCTCATTTGGATCAACTCATTAGAATTTGTAACCAAAATCAAGATATGAAGGCAATTAATACTAATAGAAACTAGACACAACTATTCCCCCACACTGAAACTATGCTTATCCTCAAGCAAAATAAAGAACACTAGACTATACAAGAACAATAATGGAAACAACAATTTTTCCAATTAATAGTCAAAGATATCAACGATTATTTTAATAAATAGAACCTAAGAACTTGAAACTCATAATACTCCATGAACAAGCAATTCTTCGTATATTAAGCCAAAATCAACAAGTTCTTCATTTCAAGTAACCATCAAGCATTCACTTCACTCTCCATACCCTCAAGCTTTCAACGGTAGGATAATATATTCACTCATCGTTCATTTCATGTAAGGCTTCTACTATAAGCTTGCTTACCAATCCAACCTCCACCACTCATATCACACATAAATATCAATCCAAAGATCTTTATTTCGGTTGTAATGGGGCGGGCTATAGGCATGAAAAAAGAAAATTATAGTTTAAAACCACATCACAAGTTGAGCATTTAAAATAATACAAAAATAATGAACCATAAAACACTTAATTCCTTCCTCTCATTTAACAAAATTAATACTTCCCTTTTTATGCCTCTCCTCTTTCCTTTCATTTTTTTAAATCTCCTCTTCCCTCCTTTTCCTTTTTGTTTTTGTTTCTTTATTTTTTCCCTTTATTTTTCTCTCTCTTTTATATATTTTTTCATTTATTTATTTAGAACAAGATTAAGTTTATAACAAAAAATGTAGAGGAGAGATACAAATTATTATAACCATACCATTCCTAACTCAAAAACCAACTAGATCCTATAAGAAAGGGATAGAAATACGATACGAATGTGGGGGTGATCACTTCATTGATTTGGTGTAAAGCGCGGTGTACTGTATCGAGGAATTAAGATAATTGCAAGGAAAACAAATAAAAGAGATGGAAGAGTAAGCCTAGCACACAAAGAAAAGAAAACAAACTAAGTTAAGGTTCACTAAGAAAAATAACAACAATCAAATAATTGAAAACAAACAGAAATTAAATAGGTTGCCTCTTTAATGTCCTATAGCTGGACGCCTTAATGGTCATACTTAAGGTGGGTTGCTCAAAGTGAGTGATTCCACCGTTTCCTCCTTTTCATTCGAATCTGTCTCTAAGAATCTCCCAAATACTTCCTCGGTTGCATCCACTAGCAATCGGCAACATTCATCACTCTCCTTAATCAAGTCCAGCTTCTTTTCTTCTTCTTCTTCTTACAAGGAAAAATGAAAATCTGCAGCATTAACTTGATCAACAAAAGAGCAGTCTTCATAAACAATAGTAGTAGAAATAAGTTTAACATCAAAGATTGAAAATTATACAATTTCTCCCAAAATATTCATGCTTAGTTTACTATTCACATCAATCAAGGTATTGGTAGTGACCATAAAAAGCCTCCCTAGGAGTATGAAGTGCCCCTTTTCTTTCTCATTCACTTCCCCCATATCTAGGACAACAAAGTCTACGGAAACAATCAATCCTCCAACTTTCACTAACACGTCCTCCATTATTCCTTTCGGATAACGGATTGACCTATCAACTAATTGCAAACATATGTTCGTAGGTCTTGACCTTCCTAGATCTAATTTCTCATCAACAGAGTGAGGTATAAGGTTTATGCTCGCTCCAAAATCAAGCATACCCTTAACCTCATCACCATTACCCATTGATACTTCCATGATAAAACGTCTTGAAACTTTTAGTTTGGGGGTAAATTTTGTTGCAAAATTGCACTTGCTACTTCCAAAACCAACACCTTTTCTTTAGGCTCAAACTTTCATTTCTTGGTGCTTAGTTCCTTGAAGAACTTGAAATAAGCCAAAAATTTCCTAATCACTTCTAAAAAGGCCATATTAACATTAACCTTAGAAAGTATGCTATATAGATAGGAAACTGCTCATCTTGTTTCAATTCTTTAAGGTCACTTAGATATGGAGTTGGTGGTTGATAAGGATCTGACGCCTTGTGCAAATTTTGTCCTTCATTGTCCTTGGTGTCATGCTTAAGTTGTTTACCCTTTTGAATGTGACTTGAAGCGTTTCTCCCATTGCTTTTCATATTCTGCTTATCTTCTTCTAGGGTGAGGCTTTCCTTCTCTTGATTATTAGCATAAGACAACTCAGAAAGAAACTTAACATGATTGTCAATCATTTTCCCATTTCTTAGCACAGTGATTGCTTGGGCTTACTCAGGTTGACTAGGCAACATTCCCTTTTGATTGCTGTGCAATTGAGTAGCGAGTTACCCTACTTGGATCTCAATCCTCTTCACAGATGCCTCAAAGAGTTGAACCTCTTATTGTTCGTTTCCTAATTTTGAGTTGTGACCTAAATAAACATATTCAGGTTTTCCTCCAAGGAAGGCATGTTAGGTAGGTTTTAAATTGAGGATTGCCCTTAGTAATAATTTAGCCTCTGAAAATTTTGATATTGTTATTGGGGTTGCATTGGTAGATTGTTGGTCTTCCATGAAAAATTGGGTGGCTTCTTCAACCAAGATTATAGGTGTTTGAGTATGGATCATTTCACTCCCTTGGTTGAAAATCGTTTAGTGAGTTAACTTGTTCTTCCCAAAGTGCCGAAGAACAAACATTAGCTCCATGACCAAAAGTTCCACAAATACCACACACCTCTTGATTTGGAACGTTTTGGGATAGCCTTATAGTTAACATCTTCACATGTCTTGTCAACTCAGCTAACTGCATAGCCAATTCTTGATTCGAGCTCACTTCATAAACTCCAACGATTCTTCCCCTCATTGTTAAAAATTAGCCCCAACATTTTAAAGATTTTATACATTTCTTCGGCTATCCTCTCTCCTACAACTCCTCCTGCTGTATTGTCCACCGTGTCTGGCACTGCTGTGTCAACCCATCATAAAAGAATTGGTTTAGCACGTGAAGCAAAAAATGATGGTGTGGACATTATATCAGTAAGAGCTTAAAGTATTCCCACACCTCGTGGAATGGCTCTCCCTCCATCTGAGTGAAGGTAGCTATCTTGGTACATAACTCAGATGTCTTTTGATGGGAATTTTCCCATGAATTTGTTGTACATCTCTTCTCATGTAGTCAATAAATTGGGTGGAAGGGTCATTAACCACGCCTTGGCCCGATTCTTCAATGTGTATAGGAAGCACCTCATTTTGAGTTGATCTTCATTTAATCCATCCAACAGAAAGGTTTGGAGAGTGGTATAGAATTCCCAAATGAAATTTAAAGGGTATTTACTGGGAACCCCATTGAACGATGGTAACATATTGTAATGGATGGTCATCAATTCGTAATTTCAAGCTGCCTTTCCTAAATGTATACACGGCGTCGTAGTACCAATCATTGGTCTAGGGTACTCCTTCATCACCAATTGCCTTTCACCCATCTTATGGTTATTCATTTGATCTTCACACTTGGGTTCCTCGAGATTGTCTTCAGAGTCCCCTTAAGGTCTTCGTCTTCAATGTATGTTATCAATAAAAGGGACAGATTTCTTAGCATAAACCAAGTGAATTCATTACCTAAAGTTCTCCTACCTAGCACAAACTAACTACGAAAAGCACTAAATTAATAACAAAAATTACAAAACATGTTAACAAAATAACACAATAAAACATGCATACATGAACAAACACAAATAATCAAAATTAAACACCTCTCTGACAATGGTGCCAAAAAAAATTTGTGCCCAAAAAGTATACGAGGTAGTTGTAGTGATTACCTAGGGTCTTCTCCCACAGAGGTAAAATTGGTTAACTAAAATTAATTTTGAATTAAAAATAAAAACAATACAATCCCAAACACTCTATTCCAAATTGTTGAGTAAAATAATTTACAGCAAATCTTGCAGTTGAATTAAAAAGCAAACTGAATCGACCAGAAGTAAAAACGAGTAGAAATCGAAGTGAAAATGTAATACCCGATATCTAGTTTAATCGGTGTATCGAAATAAATCAGTATTTAAGACTGATGTCATTAAAAATTCCAGAACAGTGAATAATAATTTTAGTGACATCAAATTAATGATGTATGATATTTTTCGGTGGACACAGGAAGTTATTCGAACAGATGTTTAAAAACCAGAACAAGGAGTGGCGTTTTTGTAAATAAGTGGACAAGGAGGCATATAAAAGGGCTTAGG
>JANVCL010000003.1:14187024-14201727 GCA_026546855.1 Erythroxylum incrassatum | reverse complement strand
TGCAACAATGTCATTTTTCACAATACAAATATGTCACATAATGTATGAATATGTAATAGCATTTCTAACCCCTCACTGATCACTCAAAATTCTCATTTTACCCTTCCCGCTGGTACTGGGATGTTACACTAAGGGCATAGTCAAGAACGTTCTTGTTAGGTTGACAAATTCAACTTTCACATAGATTTCATTATCTTAGATATAGAGGAAGGTTTAAAGACACCCTTTATCCTCGGATGACCATTTTTAGCTACTGCCCAATCTCTTATCAACATTGATGGAAGCGAGTTAACTTTAATAGTGGGGAACGAGAGGGCTTCACTTAAAGTGTCTAATGATACAAGAAATTCTTTCAAATCTATGGATGTTATCAAGAGAAATGAGTCTTATGAAAATGTTGAGCAGAGTCATACTTATAAGGACCCGCCAGAAAAGCCATAAATTCGAAAGAATAATCAAAAGAAGAAGACAAGAAAGATAGGTAGGGATAAGTGTGCTCCAATTACATGATTCATTTGAACCATCGTGAGCAAAAGAAGTATGTTAAGGTAGTGATAATAAATGAAGCACTGTATAAGAGACAACCCATGATCTTAACTTTTTGTTGTTTTATCTTTTACTTTAGATTAGTTTTCCATATTTTTTTTACATGTTTTTCTAATACAAGTTAATATCTTGGAAAAATTAAGCTGGTTTTTTTTTTCTCTCTCTCTCTCTCACACACACACACACAATGGATTGGAAGGGTATAAAAAACAAGACAATGAGGTAATTAGAGCTCGTTTTGACCATAGAAACTGCTTCACAAGTAGAGATAGAACCGAAATCAAGTATTCTGCATTTCCTTTATTTTTAAACCTTTCATGTATAATTTGGAACACGTAATAAGATCTATATTACGTGTTACATACAAGTCATTTAAGAATTGAGATAAGATAGATTTATCATAAATTTTAACCTTACTATCAAATTTCTGATTAATTTGTGTCCTTCCTTCTTTTAAAACAAAATATATCGTCACTTTGGAATTTTCTTTGCTTCATCATAAGTTAAATGTGTTAAACAAATTTCTTCAAAGGCTACTTATTTCTATTTGACTTGCACTTGGATTTCTAACATTGTCTTCGACGAAGAAGTTAAACATATAATTCATTTTTGTTTCTCCGCCAGTATATACAAGTACTTGTCAACGCTAGAATCGAAATGCCGCCAATTTAATAGATTCTGATGAACCTATCTTCATATTAAAAACTAAAATCAAACTTTCCAACTTATAACGATACTCACACCGGCAATTCACGAGACATCATCCAGGAACAAGAAATCTACAAGTCACCAATTTCTTTAATGGCCAAACAAATGTAAGAGATGTGACTTATGCCATTTTTATTGTACCTGATTGTTTTTAAAGATAAACTATTTCGATCGACTTCCAAAAGCACAAAAACGATGATTCCAACTCGGATAAAATCTAACCATTGCTCATCTCATAAAACACAATTAGGTGTATGTCTTTGGATGATGCCCACAGCCAATTAATTGCAACTTGAGATATCTTTCTACAAACTTCGGTGAGCAACAAATGTTCGTGAAAAATTTGATGGCATTGGACTAGTTAAGAGGAATATTGCCGACTACCCCAGATAAAAAGTGGACCCTTTTTATAACACTACTCTATGGTCTTAAATTATATTCGTTCATGCGTCTCTTGCGTTAGCATTAAAACACCCTCCCCTGTCGACGTCTTTTCCTTCACTTTATCAAACCCTCCCAACCATTTCTTCTGAGTTCTGACCCTCTATTCCTCTCTCCATCGTAGACTTTTTTCTCCGCCCTGAAAAACACCTCCAGTCTTCACCGCCGCCATGTCCAGTGACCGTTTCCTGTTTATGCTCCTGCTGTTTCTCTTCTTTGTTTCCTTGTCAGAAGCTAGAGTGCTCCTTAGCCCGGGTTTGGTTACTTCATTTGATACAACTTCAAGAAACCACCACCATCGTCGCCACTTCAACAGCCCACGCTATTCTTGCCGTTCTTTACCTTATAGAACATCGCGTTCTTTGTCCATTTACTTTCAAATAATGAACCAACAGCGACGTCTCAGAGTTTCACCAACTCAGTCAACACAAGTAGTTGTTATGCCATCACCGACTGGTGATCATGAGATTGATCCAAGATATGGTGCAGAGAAGAGATTAGTTCCTTCTGGGCCAAATCCTCTTCACAACTGAGGAGTGACGACCTATTCATGAGCTTTCAGAAACCATTCACAATACTAAATTTGGCCAACTGGTCTTGGGCCAAGTTCTAATCTTTCTTTTTCCTTCTACCGTATTTTTTATGCCATGCTTTCTTGATCATCTGCATGGAAGAAAGAAGTATAAATGGTTTTTCAGGATCACTACAATTCAGAGGATTTAGAGAAGCTTTGGCAGATATTATTTACATGATCAAGAACTGACTTGAACTCACTTTTACTAGTTCTACTCTGTTAATTTTTTTTCCGACTCTTAGATTGCGAGGCTGCTATTTCCATGCTTGTTTTCGAACAAGCATAAAGTTTTAAAGTGACAATTTCGGCATCTGTCACGAGGGGAAGTTAGGAAGTTTTTTGTGGAAGCATCTTAAACAAGCATGGAAATAGTCCACATGTGGAAATGTCTTGCGATTTTAGTAGTGCCTTCAATAGCTTTTTTGAAAGGAGGGTGGTCCAAGTTGCAGTTTCAAGGGAAACCCACGAGCTCCATTAATTTTGGAGCGGATCATCAAATTGGGCAATCCAAATTTGATTTTTGGCTTTTGTACTGCTAATTCGGTATGCAATGATTATTATATTCATGTATAGTTAGTTAGAGTCTATCAACATAAAGCAAGTACCTTTCAAGGCTTCTTCCCCTTTTAACTTCATTTATCCAATTTTATTCTCTCTCGTTTGTGCAAGTTAATGCATATATGTTTATATACAGACAAGCACTTTTCTTGAAATTGAATGATTAACTAGGATGGAGATCTGCAGAGAAGGTTACTAATCCCATTTTTACAGAGTGTTGGAAATTCTTGCAGTTAGTATGAAAACTGCTAGATGAAATTCTTTTTAAGAAAAAAGTTAATTGTATGAAAATTTAGTTATCAAGTTTTGTGGCCTATCCTATTAAACTTATAAAGGTTAAGAAAGCAATCGATTTTATTTTGGACTCCATAGGCTGAATCAAAGCTAGAAGGTGCCCGAATCCAAACTCTTTTGGGACTATATGCTGCAAGTCAATAACCAAACCAGTTAAATCATTGAAACTCAATGTAAAAGTAGTTAAAATTGCATTTCTAACAATGAAGGTTTATCGCTAAGTTTAATTTTTATAACCAAAAGACAATCTTTCGATGCTTCTATGAAATTTCTTGTTTGTTAAGGGGACATGTAGTTCACTTCATCTCCAATTTCAACTACAACCTAAGTTTAACGTAAATATTCTTCTATCAGAGAATATTAAAAAAATTACGAAAAATTAGTAGAAATATCACAAATGATTATATACCATATTTATAAGTTAAACAGATTTACTGTTGTCATGCTGAAAAGCATAAAATACTGTGAAAACTATTAACAACCCTTCAGTAAAGAACGCATGCCTTGAAAATTTATGCACTGTAAAATGGCTTTAGGATATGCCAACATCCAAATCATGCCTTATCAAACAGTAAGAAATCTAGATTCCACCACAAATAGTTCAAATGTTGGGTAATCCTCTTCAAAATGGATTCTACTTCTCCCATCTGTGGGTGTGTTTTCTCCCCTGCAACAAATTCATTAACCATTCCATTAATCTTGATTGAGCTGCAGCCAGGTGCCTTGTCTACCCCTCTGTTTCTCATCTTCTTCCTTACTCTTTCTGCATTATCATAATTACCAGTAGCTGCATAGAAGTTTGAGAGCAGAACATAAGCACCACTGTGAAGTTCTAACTGCGTAAGTTTTTCAGCAGCAACCTCAGCAAGTTGTCGTTGTCCTTGATTACAGCAAGCATTAAGCAATGTTCTCCAAGCAATTGCTTCTTCAGAGGAACTGCTTGAACTAGGCATGCTCTGGATTATTTCTGATGCTTCTTTCAGGAGGCCAGCTTTGGTAAGAAGATCAACCATACATCCATAATGTTTACTCTTAGGCTCAATATTGTACACACCACGCATTCTATTTAACACCCTTAAACCATCATATCCCATACCTGAATAATTACAAGCAGATAGAATGGCTATGAATGTTACATCATCCGGTCTAAACCCAGCCTCCTCCATCTCTGAGAAAACTTTCAGTGCACCCTTTCCATCTCCATGCATCGCGAAGCCAGATATCATAACATTCCAACTAACAGTGTCTCTATGAGACATCCCATCGAACACGTCCTTAGCAATATCCAAGTTCCCACATTTTGCATACATGTCTACAAGACCAGTGCTCAAACGGGAGCTTACATGCATTCCTGATCTCTCCAAATACGTATGTATCCAAACTCCAGTCTCCAAAGCACCTAACTGAGCACATGCACAGAGAACGCTTGATAATATGCCCTCATCAGGTACTACATGACCCAACTGCATTAGCTTAAACATGTACAAGCACTCCTTGAAACAACTATTTTGCGCGTATCCAGAAATCATAGCACCCCATATTCCTCTATCCTTTATAGGAGCCTCATCAAAAAGCAATGTTGCAGTGTCAACATCACCTACTTTAGCATACCCAGAAATCATCAACGTCCATGACACAGGACAAGGACTAGGTATCTCTTCAAAGATGTAGCTTGCCGCTCTCATGATACCAAACCCACAATACATCGAAATCAAAGAATTTCCCACTACATTACTCACCAAAAAGCCCAACTTTAAGCAACACCCATGCACTAACTCCCCATGGAAAGAAGATGGCAACTTTGCACACGCTTTTAACACATAAGGCAAGGTATAAGCATCAGGGCACATGTCATTTCGCAACATACTAGAGTACACATCCAAAACGGCCGTAAGCTCATCTCTGAGCAAGAAGGCCTTGAGCATGGTGTTGCATATGCAAATGGTGGGATGTTGAATTCGTTGGAAAAGTTTCAAAGCGTGGCTTAGGCTCCCGCGTTTTGGTTCTGAACAGAAAGCTAAGATTCTGCTAAAAGCAAACGAATTGTTGCCAAGACCGCATGCGATTGCTTGCGCGTGAGCTTGCTCGAGTTGCTTCATGTTCTTGCATTTCTCCAAAAGCAGTAGACATCTTCTGCTTCTGTTCAATGACATCAGCCAGTCAGACTCTCATGGACGCTTCGACAGGAAATGGGCAGGTTTAAAAGTAAACAAGGGTGTTTAATTAATCTCATTATTAACTTGATTAAGGCAATTAATCAATTACTATAGTATTGGGTTATTGGCATTGCTTCTTTAATTTACTTGCAAAGAAAATTTTGATATTTTCAAAAGATAAAAAAGGATTACCTGTTCAACAGGAATTAACTGCCAAAGATGTTCTCTCTTTGTTTCTTTTTGAGAAAACTTCAAAAGCTGTTACCAGCGAGACCTGCCAAAAGAAAAGTCAACAGACTTGTTTCAATTTGGAAGGCGGCTTTGATTCACATCAAACTAAAATCTTTGAGGTGTGCGCCAGCTGTTAGCTCAGTAATTGAAGTTAACTGTTTGTTTAATAAGAGTATTGTAATGTACCTGATTCTCTATTTTTGTTCCGGTATGTTTTTATCGTATAATTACTGTATATCGTAAAATTTGAAAAAAATAATAATTATATCGTATAATTATACCGTAAAGGATAAAATGTAAATATTTAAGAAAAAAAGAAAGTATCAGTTCTATTCAATATGTAGTAGCAGAATAATGCATAACTATTAAAAAATATTCAATTAAAAAATAGAAGGGATAGAGATTAACAGAATCAAGGATATCTAGCCAGGATAATATATATCAAAATCTAAACAACTGATGGTTATGCTATAGGATAAAATACGGTAAAAGACCTAGTCATAATGAAAGATAATTCTCTACATATAAATACGTGAAGTGATGCAACAATAGAGGCATAGGAGTTCTTATCGAGTTGAAGGTGTGAAAATGTGCAGAGTTGAAGATTTTGTGGTGTGCTGCATTCTCCTTTTATCATGCTCTTCTTTATGTTACTCTTGTTATACTGAGAATGTGGAAATCAGTGTGAGTTCAACAACAACTATAGCGGAAACAGATGATAATTTTATCTGTGCCACCCTAGACTGGTGGCCATCTAACAAGTGTGACTACAACCAGTGCCCATGGGGACAAGCTGGCCTCCTCAACTTGGTAAGTATTACTGTTTTTGTAACCGGGTTCCCTACTGCAATTGCTAATCATCATATCTATGTCTTTCCGGTGTACTTGCAGGACTTGACGAATAAGATTTTGTCAAACGCTCTTAGGGGTATGTAGGATGTAGCTCTTTTATAAGTGCTATTACAAACAACCTTTTCACCATGTTCTTGACTTGGTGTTCTTATAAATACAGCTTTTGATAGCATGAGAATCAGGATTGGAGGTTCGTTGCAAGATCAGGTCACGTACCAAGTTGGCGATTTAATCGAGGATCAGCAGCAATTCCGTTCAGAAAAAAACGGCATGTTTGGATTTAGCGGAGGATCTCTTCCTATGAGCAGATGGGATGAGCTCAATTGCTTTTTCAACGAAACAAAGTATTTGTCAACATAGTCCCTTGGATTTCAAGTTTTTCAGCACAAAATAAATGATAAGAGCATCAACTAATCTTTTTCTCTGGAAACTTCAATTGCAGTTCGTTAATTACATTTGGACTGAATGCCCTGATAGGAAAGACGAAGCCTAAAAAGGGCATAACTTGGACTGGTGATTGGTCATCTCAAAATGCTCGTGATTTTATGAAATATTCCATCTCAAAGGGATACAAGATTCACTCTTACGAACTTGGTAAATAAGTAGCTCAAAATCGTGTTAGCCCACTTGTTGATTTCAAGTGACTAACTCTAACTTGTCGATTCTACTGTTATTAGGAAATGAGTTGTGCGCAGGAGGTGTTGCTGCTAGGTTGGAACCGGAGCAATATGCCAAAGACATCACGACTCTTAAAGCCCTTGTGAATGAATTGTATCCAGATCCCGCGACACAACCAAAGGTGTTAGGTCCTGCTGGTTTCTTCGACAAGAAATGGTTCGCCAAATTCCTCGAGCATACAGGAAAAGATGTTGTTGATGGAGTAACTCATCATATCTACAATCTCGGTGCAGGTATGTTGCGAATCTTCCTCCAAGACGTACGTGCTAATGGAAAATCTGCAACAGTTAACTGACAGTCGTAAAAGAAAACATTGAATTTATGCAGGTGTTGATCCTACTTTGATTCGCAAGGTTCAGGACCCTTATTTCCTGAGCCAGATAGAGCAGACATTCCAAGACGCACAAATAGTCGTCAACGAATTTGCGCCATGGTCAGGCCCATGGGTTGGCGAATCTGGTGGTGCTTATAACAGTGGTGGGAAGGATGTTTCTCACACCTTTGCGGACGGATTTTGGTAAAGCACTAACAAAAACAGCTTCAATCCTCTACATTCAAAATTACTTGTGATTTAACTTACTCGGAGGAATTAAAACAGGTACTTAGACCAACTGGGCATGACATCAAAACACGACCATAAGGTATACTGCAGACAAGCACTTATTGGAGGAAATTATGCTCTCCTTAACACCACAACCTTCATTCCAAATCCAGACTATTATGGGTATGCCCTATTCTAATTCTTAAAAATGTTGTTCATTTTTCCTGTAGTAACTGGCTTTTTCTTTCTACCAGTGCCCTCCTGTGGCATCGTCTGATGGGAAAGAAAGTGTTGGCTACTAGTCAAAAGGGCTCTGCCTACTTAAGAACTTACTCTCATTGTTCAAAGAAGAAGGTAATTGAGTTAGTGCAGCAAATGTTTTCTGGATTTTCGCTGTTGTTGTTGATATTCCTGATCTTAGAATTTCATCTCTTTGTTTCAGCCTGGAGTCACCATTCTCTTCATTAACATGTCCAACTCCACCCAATTCGAGATATCTGTGACAGATGAAGGAAATATGTATAAATCCGATTCTGCTAGCAATGTTTTGTCAAGGGAGGAGTATCATTTGACCCCACAAGGCGGCAATATTCAGAGTGATGTGGTATTGTTGAACGATACTCCATTGAAGCTCACACCCTCACTGGACATTCCTGAACTGAAACCAAAGTTGGTCAATCCTAGTAGGCCCATCGTCATTGCTCCTGATTCAATCGTTTTTGTAACTATTAGAGACTACAAGGCACCTGCTTGTGCTTAGGGTGTTGTTAGTCTTTCTTCTTCTGTAAGGATGAGTACAGTTGATTAGATTTTTTTTATTTTTCTTTGGTAAATAACTTCAGGAACTTGTTTGCATTTGTGCAATAAGTGTGATATGAGATGTTTTTCCATCTATCCTTTTATGGTTATCTAATGAAAGCTAAGAGTAAGATTTTGCTAAGTTTATCCTACTTTTAAACCTTTTCAATTGCATCATCAGATAACCGAAACAATAATAAAAAGAATCTACAATACCTTTTCATTTTTATTTTATATTTCTTATCTTTAAACTTGGAGTAAAGGGGTGCAGGTTATGGTGTTCTTATTTAATTTTACAAAAAAAAATTGCAATCAGTAAGAATATAGATGTAGGACTAAAGGCCATAGATCTGCCAAAAGTCCTTCAGCTCCCTAACTCAAGAAAAAAATTACAAGTTCGAAGGCCTTAAGTCTAAGAGAAGTCTCTTCAATTCCTTAGATTAAGAAAAAGGACATGCAAGTCTAAATCCCTGAAGTCCAAAAGAAGTCATTTCAAGTCTCCAGCTGAAGAAAAAGTCCTACGAATATGAAAACCTCAATTTAAAGAGCAGTCCCTTTAACTTAGTAGATTATATATATATATATATATAGAACACCTCTGCATCAGGTCCAAAGCAAACAACAACAAAACCTAATAAAAGGAGATCTAAACACAGATTCTTGGGAAAAGGCTGAGTTGGATAAAAATCATAACTAGGTACCCATTCATGTTACTTTCTTCAAAAAAAAAAAAAAAGAGGTACCCATTGATTTTGATATAATTAACTTTACAGAATCTCAAGACAGAGAGTCTCATTCTAGTTCATAACGCAAGCAATATATGGAAATATGGGAATTCTAGATATATAAAGACCCTGCAATTTCCAAATGAAATGCAGCTATATATCTCCTCTGTCTTTTGCACTAACAGGCAGAAAGCAAAAGCAAGGCAGCATCTGGACAAAGCATAGGTTTGTTTAATTTACATTTATTCAATTCAAACTAAGTATTTGATACCAATGGGCTAGTTGATATTCCGCAGACAGTTAAAAGTCTTGGAAAAGTTTCACTCTGAGGAGTTCAAAGCAAAAGAAAGGGCAAATGCAATAAGGAAATCAGGAATATACTTTAAAGCAGGTAGTAGTGTAGCATTCCTGGGGCCTGGAATCATCAAATAAGCTTTAGTAAATTTTTAACATCATATAGAGACAGGCTTAAAAACGTTGCATTATGACTATTATCAATATGTGGGACAGGTGAAATAATTAACCTGCTACCAACTGAAAACAAAGCGACATCTTGTTCAATTTGACTTTTCTGTAACAAAGAGGATTGTCATTTGGTGATATAAGCATTGAATCATTGATGAATGAAAGTTACAGAACCAAATATAGATACTGATATTTTAACATTCCACTCAGACACCAAACAGGAGAAAACCATTAAGACATCAGAAAACAATCAACTAGTAATACAATAATTGGCAGTAGTCGCTTGTACAAGAGAACATTAAATTAACTCTGCCTATCCACGCAAATCACAGGTACAATCTGAAAGATCAAGGCCATTTAGCAATTCAATCTTAGAGTAGCATCAAATTTTGCTTTCTAATAGAGAAACTTAATAGTTGACAACTGCGCCATTGCCGAAATGAATGTGGAACAAGACCATGACGGATCCAGAAGATCCCTAGAACTTACGAACCAAAGAAATCTCAGGAGATTATTTCCCTCAACAGCCTAGCCAATGTAGGGTATGCAAAGTACAATACCAAGAAAGACGGTACTGCAAAAATTACTGTAAGCATTAAGTAGAGAACTAGAATGAGGGCACTGAGGGGCATTGCAAAGAAGACAATAAAAAGAAATATGATGACAAATGGGAACTTGGACGTGAAATGAATGAAAAAGTCCAGAGATTTATATAGCGAGTGATACTGATGCCTCTCCACATTGATGTTATCGTCACCATCACCAACAAAACCAACCAATCTGCGACCTTGATCATATGAATTCCTCCTGACAACCCTGCCACTATCTTCATCTCCACCAGTAGGCCAAATTGGCCTGCCTCCCCCGTAAGAAGATGAACTAAACTTCACTCTGTCATCGTTCAATCTCTCAACCATCCACAAAATAAAGAAATTTTTGCGAGGAAACTTGAGACCGCCCGAATAGACCAGCCGGAACGAGAACAAGTGACACCAGGGACATGAAATGAACAAGGGAAGGGCGACTCTTTTACCAGAGAACTTAAAGACCGCACCTTGAAGAGCAAGTACGCAATTTCCACAAAGTGTGTGGCCACACCACAGCACATAAGGCACATTCTCGACGATATTGAACGATTCCCAGCAAATGGGACATTCGAGTCCCTCTTCTCTGCCGCCACTAGAATAGTCGTCGTCGTCGTCAGAGCAATCAGGCAAATGGGAAATCGAAGGCTCACCGGAGTTTTTCTTCAAGCCAATGGCGGCGACGGCATTGGAAGCGAAACCCCACATCGTGAAGCCCGACGTTCGAGTCAACTTTCAAGTAATTGTTGAAGATTAAGAATCAGAGACATTTCTCCAACGGCGACGAAACCGTAAAACCTCCAAATCGGTTAAAAAACACGACACATTAGAATGGACAGATCTGTTGAAAACCTTGTGGGGTTGAGATGATCCGTACAAACATTTACAACGAAAGACTTTAGCTTTAAAGCTACAAAAGAATTTGGTGAGAAAAAGAGAGGAGTTGGTAAAACATAGATCGAACGAGGAACAAATTCTGTCTCCCGATCTGTGCTATGATGTGAATTCTCATTTGTTCGATAGTTTTCCTTGGAATTAGTCGACGCCTCGACGGTGTACTGATAACGAGTAGAAACGATGTCGTTTGAGTGTACTGCCATTTGCGCTTTCCATGGCCTATCTGGTAATAAATTTTATAGTCATTAAGATTATTGTAAAATAAAATATTTTTTTTGAGGGGGTAAAATAAAATATTTTATATATCACAAATTCATTTAGTCTATATATTAATAATAACTATTATTATAAAAATTATCAAATTGATGATTGGTCTTTTAAAATAAACAGAAAATATATTACATTGTTGGAATATGAAATTGAGCTATTTAAGTATATTTGGTACAGAAACAATATGTGAAGGGTTCAAATGTCAAAGACAATTTCGGTTGTTCTCATAACCTCAATTCGATTTTGGCTCTTCTTTACTTTTAGATATACATGGATAAGCTTAATGTTCTATTGCAATTTGAAGTGGTGGAAGACTAAACTGCGCTAAGTCGACAAGGAGATTAGCTAATTACGGTAAGTGTCAGACGAAGACAGATGATGGATATATTAATAACGAAGGGAAGTTTCAGATTTTTGAAGACATACGAGATATCTCTATCATAAACAGGATTTATCTCGATCACATTACAACAAAGCTGTTACAAGTTACCGTGATCCAGTACTTCTGGGCCTGGGGTAACATTCATTTCATAAGCCACAAACTGAGAAACACATTTACACACCACAACTACTGGCAGGAGAAAGATTCACAACCTTCCCACTTGTCATTGGCGACGACGATGATGAGTTTTTATTACTTCTTCATAAACCCTTCAGCCATTTTAAGATAGTCACCAAAGCCAGCTTCAGATTTCTTCTCTCCGCCACCCTCACTTCCATGTGAAGATGGCTTTGTTTCGTGACTCTTCATAAACCCTTGAGCCATCTTCATGTAGTCTCCGTACCCACCTTCAGATTTCTTCTCACTTCCATGTGATGACGGCTTTGTTTCATCGCTCTTCAGAAATCCCTGAGCCATCTTCAGGTAATCTCCGTGCGCACCTTCAGATTTCTTCTCCTCTCCACTGTAGTCAATTCCATGCGACGGCGCTGGACGTGTTTCCCCGTGGGCGGGGCCCGAGTGGGTGGTCGGAGTGGCGGTGGTGGTGGAATGGGAAGTGTGGTATTGGCGGAGATAGTTCTCAGCTTTGTCCATGTAATTGCCAATTCCCTTGTTCTCGTCGAGTTTGCCGTAATGAGAGGCGGCGTCGAGAAGATCGGCGGCGGCTCCGGCGACCCTTCCTTTGTCTAATTTGTCCGTGTCATGGCGGAACGTGGCTTGTGCTGCTTCTGCCACCAACTTGGCGCTGGACAAAAGATCGGAGGATGATGTTTGGTGATGCTTTGAGGGTTTGTGGTGAGACTCTGTTGGTTCCATGGATAACTGCCAAGATGTTAAAAGTTTTCTCTGGGATCGGCTAGGGTCAGAGATCTATATGGAAACTGGATTTGTTTGACCGCTTACAAGTGATTTGAGATTGTGAGATATTATTGGTGAGTGGCACGTACGTCTTATAGGGACAAGCTCATGATTCGTGTCGGTAGCGTGTTGCTTTATTGGTTGATTTCAAGAGACCGCCAACACGTTCACGTCGGCCACACGTTTTCTTAAGGACTGCCGCTTGCCAAGTCTTTCGTATCATATCTTGAACCCAAATTTTTTGGAGGACCGAGTAAATTAACAAAACTCCGAGTTAAATTTGGTAAAAATGAAATTAGTGATTTAATTAAAATATTTGGTGTGGTTGTGCAAGTAAATAAGAATGAAATAAAGAACTAGAATATATCATTTTCGAGAATTTATCTGTTAGAATTTAATATTTGGGGTGATTGTGTAAGTAAATAAGAATGAAATAAAAAACTAGAATATGTCATCTGTTGGAATTTATTTGTTAGAAAAGATTAGACTGTTGTTAGAGAGTATAGTTATTTAAATTTTGGATATAGTTTACTAGTAACCCTTTAAGAAGCTAATATTATTTGTACTGTAAATGTATGAAAATAATACAGAATTGTTCTTCGTTTCTTTTTGTTGTCTCACATGGTACTAGAGTAGGAAAGATCTAGCTCTAGATGAAATTATAGAAGTCCATGAAAACAGCCTAATTCTGTCTCAAGCAGCAGGTCAAACATTAATGACGGAGGTTCATTATATCTGTAGAATTATGATCATCCTAGTATGGTGCTAGTAACAATGCCTTTGAATGCTAGTAATTTCTTATCCTGGAGCTGAGTAATATGAATTGCTTTGGGAGCAAAGGTTAAGCTTGGGTTCATTAATGGTAGATATAAGAAACCAGACAAAGATTCGGTTAAATTTGATTGATGGTTCCACGTCAACTGTATGGTAGCATCTTAGATACTCAACTTAATTTCTAAAGATATAATAGAGGCACATGGATCTCTTTTTTATCAAATCAAAAGAGAAATAAGTTCCATTTCAAAAAACAAAATGTTGGTTGTGAACTATTTCACAAATTGAAACGTTTACGGGATGAACTAGCCTGTTTAGCACCAATTCCTAAGGGTAGTTGTGAGGCTGCAAGGAAAATGGTAGAACTGGATGGAAATGATAAATTAATGCAATTTCTTATAGGTTTAAATGATATCTATGATGATGTTAAAAACTAGGTATTAATGATGGATCCTCTTCCAAATATTAACAAAGAATATTCAATCGTGGTTTATGTGGAGAAATAGAAAGAAATAAATATTGGATTAATTGGTAAGGCAGCTACAACAATGTTGGTTAAAGGCCAATTTAATGAAGGAAATAGTGTTGTTACCATGATATAAAAGGAATTTGCTAGCTACTTTAAGGATAAAGGCAAACAAGAAACAGAAATGAAACTTTGAACACTTCGATAATTTTGCAGTTAGTATTCTTAAATGATGTCTTAAGTCTCTTGATCATATCAAATGTGGATCTTGGATAGTAGACACAGGGCCTCAAATCACATGTGCTCTACCACTACAAGAAAAAGAAAAATTGGCGATGGAAAATAAATCGTAGCAAATTAGCGACGGAACTCTTATTTCTGTAACTAAACTCGACGTAAAAAAACTCATTTAGCGACGGTTATAATTTCCGTCGCTATCAATGGAGGGAAAACATCCGCCAAATTTAGGGACGGAAACTTTTCCGTCAGTAATTATACTGAAATTAGCGACGGACAACTTGTTTCCGTCGCTATTTAGGGACGGAAACTTTTCCGTCACTAATTTATACTGAAATTAGCGACGGACAACTTGTTTCTGTCGCTAATTTATACTGAAATTAGCGACGGAAAACTTGTTTTCGTCGCTAGTTAGGGACGAAAACTTTTCCGTCGGTAATTATACTGAAAAAATATATAATTAAATTTAAAATATATTTTCAAAATATTAAAATATATTTTCAAAATATTAAAAAATATTTTTATTAATGCTTTATTAATAAATATTTAAGTAAAATATTTAAATAAAATTAAATAAAAATAATTTAATTTTTAAGTTTTATCTAATT
>JANVCL010000003.1:14159913-14177994 GCA_026546855.1 Erythroxylum incrassatum | reverse complement strand
AAACATAAGCACTTCAACTTCAATGTGATTAATGCAAACTTAGTATTAACATAAGAAATTTATATGTTTGATAGACAAGACAGTTCTTTGCATGATAAACCTTTAGGACGGTAAATAGGCTGGAAACCTGTGATGTAGCTCTCGTGACGCTTATCGGTGAAAAATTCCACGAGCCTAGGAGTCACTGCAAGAACTTGCTTTCTTAATTCATAGGTATAAACAATGCCATGTACCATAGTATTGAAATTAATTTTAGGTGATTAATTCGATTGATTAATACTTAGGGGATGTTGTGTAAAGTTTAGATGTTTTGTAAACTTGGGGACACAAAGGATACTAACTATGAAATCACTCTTTTAAATTAACAGTTTTGCAAAATGAGTAATGTTGATAGACTTTAGATGTATAGACAATTAACACCTGATGGTTTCATTAATCCGGAGTTTGTTGAGGGAGTTGAAGCTTTTATTAATTATGAATGTTCTCAACCTGCATATATGGATGACCCAAAGATCAGATGTCCATATAAAAAGTGCAAACACATTCGTTTGCTTCCTATTGATGAAGTGAATAGGCATTTGTTAAGAAAAGAGTTTGTTCCAAATTATTTTGAGTGGACACGACATGGGAAGCCATTGATTTGTAACACCTCAAGGGGTAATGAACTACACTCGTCAATAAATGTAGATGAGTTTGAAGGGGGGATTGGATTTAGAACAAATAATATAGATTTAAATGAAAATCCTTACATGCAAATGGTTTATGATGCAACCGGTTATAACTTTTAGGAAAATATAGAAAATCATGAAGAAGAACCAAACTCAGAGGCAAAACATTTTTTTTGACTTTCTACACTCAGCTGACCAAGAATTATGACCAAATTGTGAGACAATGACTCAATTATCTTCAATTTCTCAAAAATTGAACATAAAGTCTAAATAGCATATTTGTTATCATAGTTTTGATAAAATTCTTGGATGGTATAATGAATCATTGCTTCGTAATCATACAACGGTTAATAGTTTTTATAATATGAAGAAACTAATTAGGGTCTTTGTTTTGCCTGTTGAAAAGGTTGATTGTTGCAAATTGGGATGTATATTGTATTGGAGAGATGATGTGGAATTACAAGAGTGCAAATTTTGTGGTCAATCTAAGTTCAAGCCTAGAAAGCGTTCTATGAAACAAAAATTAGTACCTTGGAAGCGTATATATTATTTCTTGCTAACTCCAAGACTTCAAAGACTATATACTTTTGATGTTACTACATCTCACATGAGATGACATAATGAATACGAATAGGAAGATGGAATAATGAGTCATCCATCAGATGTACTGGCATGGAAACATTTCAATAATACCCATTATAAGTTTGCAGCTGAAAGTCAAAATCTTAGGTTGGGATTATCGACGAATGGATTCCAATCTTTTGGTCAATCTAGCCAACAATATTCATCATGGTTGATTATAAGTACTTATAATTTTCATCCATGGATGTGTATGAATGAGGCATATATGTTTGTGACATGGCCTACAAATCCAAAGCATAAAATTGATGTATATTTGCAACAATTGATATCTAAATTATAGTATCTTTGGGAATATGGTATTGAGACATATGAAGTGTCTCTGAAACAAAATTTTGTGTTAAGAGCAGCTTTGATGTGAACCATTAGTGATTTTCTGGCATATGCCATATTGTTTAGATGGAGCATAAGAGGGAAATTGGCTTGTCCTTATTGTGGCAATGATTTTGATGCATTTTATCTTCCAAACGGGGGCAAAATATATTGGTTTGACAACCACAAAAAATTTCCTCCAGATCATCCATTTAGACGCAATAAACAAAAGTTCATTAAGAATAAGATATTACAAACACCTCCTCTCCCTCATAAAGGTAGTGAAGAGATATTGCAGGAGATTGATGAATTAGGGTTGCTGAAAGTTACAGAATTTGAAGCTGATGAAGTTAATACAAGAATTAGTAAAAACTTTGGTTGCAAAAAATGAAGCATTCTTTAGGGTTTTCCATATTGGAAAACTAATTTGATACGTCATAATCTAAAAGTGATGCATATTGAAAAAAATATTTTTGATAATTTGCTTAATACCATAATGAATATTGAAGGGAGGACAAAAGACAATGCAAAATCACGAGCTGATTTACAACTTTTTTGTAGAAGGAATGAGTTACATAAAGATCTTCGTACTAGTAAATATCTAAAAGCATGTTAAACTTTAGAGAAAAACAAAAGGAAATTTTGTATAAATGATTGAAAAATATAAAGTTTCCCGATAGTTATATTTCAGATTTGGCAAGCTGTTTGGATATGAGAAAGTACAAATTATTTGGGATAAAAAGTCATGATTGCCATGTGTTTATGCAAAGGATAATTCTAATCGCATTTCGAGAGTTGCTACCGAATAAGGTGTAGGAATTTATAATAGAATTAAGTTTGTTTTTGAAAAGCTTAACATCATCTGAAATCAAGTTGGCTGAAATGGAAAAGCTAGAAAGGAAAATTCCAGTAATTTTGTGCAAATTAGAAGGGATTTTCTGTCCAAGCTTTTTTGACTGTATGGAGCATCTACCTGTGCATTTAGCATACAAGGCTAAACTTGTTCAATATCAATAGATGCATTCGTTTGAGAGGTAATTAAACAAAAGTGATTGTAATTCAAGTAATATCATGTTTTAATAACTAAATTGTAATAACCTTATTCGCTAATGTAGGTATTTGCATCACTTAAAGAAAAATGTCGAAAACAAAGCTAGAGTTGAAGGTTCGATATGTAATGCTTATTTAGAGGAGGAAGCTAGTACATTTTGTTTTCATTATTTTAAGCCATATGTTTACACAAGAGAAAGAAAAATTCCTTTTAATGACAATGGGAGAGGAACGAGTGACGCTGATGGTAACTTATCCATTTTCACAAATCCTAGGCAAACATATGGGCATTCAATAAGAAGAATGTTAACAAAGTAAGAAATTAAGGCTATCCATGTTTTCTTTTTATTGAGCTGTTAAGAGGTTTAACCTTTCATGCAGTAAGTTGAAATTGATTATTTGGGTTTTGAAATTTAATGTCATTCACAACTGAAATACATAATAATATTTTTAGATTATACAAGGAATGGTTACCCAAGCTAATGCCTGACAAAACACAGGATGATATCAATAAAGAAGTTGGAAGACACTTTCCTTGATGGCTCGAGAAATATGTAAGTTTTCACTTACAATTATTGAAATGGTTGAATTATAAGATTAAAATGTTCAAATGACATTATTTAGTTTAATATGATAATTTCTTTTGTGTAGGCCATAGAAAATAGAGAACAAGTTCATATCTGATTTTGCGAAGGGACCTTTGTGAACTGTTAAATCATATCCGATGTATTTCATTAGTGGATACAAATATCATACAGAATATTATAGTCATAGTATGGCAATAGTAAATAGTGGAGTTTGCATATAAGGAGAATTGATGAATTACTATGGTAAACTTATTGAGATACTTGAAATTGAGTACCCTATATTGCCACTAAAACGAAGTGTGATATTTAAGTGTGACTGGTTTGATTCAACTTTAAATGTTGATATAAAAGTCCATAGCTAATACAATCTAGTTGAAATCAACAAGCGAAGAATATTTAGACAATTTGAACCTTTCGTATTGGCAATGCAAGCAATCTAGGTGTATTATGTTCCTTTTCTCAGCTTACTACGAGATAAGTCAGATTGGTTGGCCGTTTGCAAAGTTAAACCTAGAGGTGTTTTTGAATCACATGGAAAAGGAGAACAAAGAATTGAAAGTGAAGCGCTTCAAGAAGATGTTTATGAAATAAATGCATCTGTCACATATGATGATAATAAACCTTCAAACGATCCATCTAACGAATATATTGAAATTTCATTTGGAGATGATGACGAGGTTTAGAGATCTGAAGAGAAACCTGAGTTTGATTCTTATTCTTCAGGAAAAGAAGATGATTGTAATTTACAATTAAGTGATGATAGTAATTAATTTATGTTTGTAATTGAATATTATATTCAACAAATCAATTATTTCCTTTTTAATATATTGTGTAAATTATTGAATTCAAATTCTTATATTTAAAAATTCAATCAAATATTACTAAGTGATCTCTAGAGTGGATAGATTAATTCATATCATTAGGCACATTAAAGATGTATAAGTGCTAAACTGGACTACTTTCACTTATCATCCAACTTAGAGTTGAACATATCATTATTTTATTCTAAATCGACATTTGCATAATATACCTATTAACATTATTAATCAAGGAATGTCAACATGGCGACTAGTTCTGGATGGTACTAATGCATTTCGTTGGGAGGAATGTGGCAAAATTGTAACACCCCACTCCCGCAAGACCCGAACCTGACATCGATGGTGATATCCAAGTCCGTGCCTCACGAGGATGGCGTGTTAGATCACTTAGTCAGTAAAAAAACTCAGTATATTTTTTTTTCAAACTTACGCGAAAATCAATAATCGAAAATTTGGGCCCACTTTTATTCAAAAACATTTTCACTTACAAGAGTTGCCAATATTTTTCAAATATCCAAATTTTGGATTAGCCCATTCCAGAAACAAAATATATTACGCTTTGATCAATTTCTCCTTTTCCAATCGAAAAGTTATACACAACAAATATACTCAATTACACAAAATACAATTTAGTACAAAAATAAAGAGACAATGCAGACACAAACTGATCCCGACCTCTATCTTTCACTTACATACAATAGGCATACTCCCGTTTGTCTAACGGGATACTCTTTAAAACTTGAAAAATAATTGCAAATTTGGGGTGAGTTTTGCGAACTTAGTGAGTGACCATCATCAATGGTTCACCCAATAACATAACACATAATTCATATCATTACACATTTCACACTTCACATTCAATACAATTTAATCACTCATATTATGCATATGCAGTGCACATAAGACTCACTTTTTATTTGTTAATTTTTTGTGACCGAGTGCCTAAACTGTCCGACGTATGGCTCATTAATAATTGTCCCTTATCTATTTGGAGGATACAAGTCTCATTAAACGTTGAGCCTGAGGCTCTGAATCACTTTTGAGCTCAAAACTCATTTGCACTTGTTGAGCTTAAAGCTCTGATCGGTGGCTACTCTAGTCACAACAACCATTATATTTCATACACTTATGTAATGAAATGCATCAATCATATTGGCCTCTTTCCATTCACTCACTTTCACATGTCATCGGACCGTAGTCCGACATTTAGCAACTGTATAATGCACGGTTGAGAAACACACTCTCATACATATGCAATGCATAGTCAAAAGCCATTTGTCATCGGACCGTGGTTCGACACTTATCAATCATATAATGCACACTCAAAGCACATGTATCAATCACATGAAAATACACATATTTCATCCAATTTATTTTCAAGTAGCACTTCAATATTTCATTCAAAAATCACATCATCGGACCTTCTGTCCGGAAACTAGCATAATCAATCACATTTATATAGTTAATAGTCAATCAATATAAAAATTTAAATAAAAACAAACAATAAAATGAGACCATCTCGGTCTACTCTAAGTACGCTCCACATTAGCATTTACTTCCAATTTTTGGGAACGCTTGAATGCAAACATTGAGCCTGCATAACTCATTTATGCAAGATACACATACGTCACAATTTTTACAATTATGAGTGTTTCGTAATGCACATGACTGAAATGAAATATGTATAATGCATGTTCATGACAATCCCAGGTATTGTCCCACTAATTTCATTAAAAAATCATTCCCATTTCAAAAATCATCTAAGTATAATTTATATTTATGTTTATGCCTCACTAAATCCATTAAAATCTCCATTCCTTTCTCATTGTCTCACTTCCGAGATTTGCCAAATCACACTTTCGGGTCTACTATTCACATGCAATTAGAAAGTAAAACTGATGTAATTTGGTCATACTCTCTCATAGAAAAGTATTCCTCTATGTCGCATGAATCCATTGACTCCAAAATCACTCAATTTGGTTCAGTAAATAGGAAGATATGCCTTAAACACTTTTGGACTGTTCTTAGGCAAAACCAATGTACTATACCCAAATTCCATCTAGAAATTGAACATCTTAGAGACAGAATCAAAATATCACTTTTTCATATGATTTGTAGCCCTATTTCTCTAGTTTACTTCAAAGGAAAAATCATTCATTTGGAATCCTATAGGTCCAAATATAATCAAAACATTGAAGTATGCTAAGTAAAACTAATCCCATTTACACTGTCCCAACAGACTCCCACACTTTCTTTTGATCAATCTTTTTCAATTTACCACCAATTTTTATAAATTTTCATGGAGATGAAGGAAATTGTGTTAGGAATCTACCATCAAATGGCCGAGCGGTGCGCCCGCGAGAGGTGCTCGTTCGCGCGCCCGCGCGGGGCGCTCGTTCGCGCGCCCGAGCGGGGCACTAATCTGATCTCCTGACTTCTAACCTTCATAACTTTTGGCTCCGAACTCCAAATTTCACAAACTTGGTACCGATGGAAAGATAAAAGACAGATCTACCATTTTTACGAAGGAATCAAAAGCAAGTTCGGTCTCTAAAGGGGTCAAAAGTTTATTCAAAGGTGACCGATCGACAAGTCCCCCACAAATAGTGCCAAAACTTGTGAACTTCATAACTTTTGACCCAAAACTCCAAATTTTACAAACTTGGTGTCTATGGAAAGGAAAAAGGACAATCTACAACTTCCATGAAGATCCTGAAAACAATTTCAAACTCTATGAGGGTCAAATAATGGCTTAAAGCTTCTATCTGAATTTTTCCATTTTGACAGCACTTACACCAAACTTCCACAACTCACATCTTCCAACTACCACATCCAAAAATAGCACATTATACCTCATTAGAAAACTATGAAGCTCCTCTACAAATCTCTAGAAGGCTACTTGATCCCATTCACTCCATAACAACCCATAATTTGCTTCAATGCTCAACATACACAAAACTAATCCTATGAACACCTCAGCCCAGAATTGACAGCACCTGCACACAACTTCAATAACTCGCATCTTCCAACTACCACATCCAACAATAGCACATTATGCATCATTGGAAATCTAGGAAAGTCCTCCACAACTCTCAAGAAGGCCATTTGATCCCATCAAGCCACATCAGTCTAGAATTTACTCTAAATCACAGCTCACACAAACTCACCTTTATGAACATTTTCCAAACCATGCAAAGTCACATTTAAAACAAACTTGGCAAAACACAATGAAACCCAAATGTCATTTATTAATATCATGAAATGAGTTCTTACAAGGATTTAGTGGGCATTTTTAGCCCCAATACAACAAAGTCTCAAATGTTCAAAATGTAAAGAAGATACATGAACATCATTTTGCTCCAAAAATGCATCTAAAGCCTTGTTTACAAAAAAATAGCTTCAAAATTCAAAAACAAACGGGAGTGACGCCTCAACTTCGTTTCGATCAAAAATTTTCTTGCTCGTCGCCTACGGATGGGAAGGAAAGAGGGTGAGCTCGACGGCTCGTGAGTAACACATTTATAAACAAGATCACAAGCAAAACCCTTGAATCATTTATTTTCAAAGCAAACTTGATCTTTACAACACTCATATCACCAAGTTTTCCAAACTTTGCAATTTATCAAACAATTTACAAAACCAACATAACGAATGCATCAAAATCAAACAATTACAAATCACATCACATAAGCATATCAAGAGTGGTTCGGGTGGATCCAAACAGAACGTACTACACAATTCCGCGTAGCGGTCATGTGTAGCCGTGAACTTATGGGAATCCGTGAGGAGCTTCATGCCACTAGCAAGCAGGCGGGCGAAGCCTAAGACAAGTGTACTTGACTAACTTAAGGGACCACCACAAACCCATATAAGCATGCATTTCACATTTTTCACACGTATAGGCCAAAATGCCACATTTCTGAAAACAATTTCATAACCATAGCATTCTTTCCAATATCACTTTCACATACTTTCCTTTTTTTTCAATCAACACAATATGTAAGCATTCCCACAATTTATTTACAACAAAAGACACATGATATAATTTCAAACCATCCAAAAAGTAATAAATGCAAAAATTCAAAGTTGTTGGAAAGCTTTTAATTTCATTTATTTCAAGTAAATGGTACTAGCTCATTTTCTCAATTATAAATGCATTACCCACCAAAGAATCCTTTGCTTTAGGCTTGCTCTAATTGCCTTTCCTCAAGCTCTTCTTGCCTCTTTTGTTCTTGTTCTAAAATCACAAAACCCTACTAAAAAAAGATCTTACAAATTGGAAGATCTAAAGAAATAAAGCATGAAGTTTATCCTAAAACAACCATACCCATACTTTTACTAAACCATTGGAACCAAAACCCCTTCAAAAAAATACCAAAGGATTTGAAAACAACTTACCTCCAAAAGTCAGCCACGAAACTTGCTTCTTGCTTCTAACGGGAGGTTTTATCTTCCTCTTTGTTTTTTCCTCTAAATGAATTTCTCATAAATGGCCAGTTCAGTAAACTTGTTCTCTGACAAGCAACCACACGTTTGTTTAAATATCTTTATACTTTAGTCTATGGGATCGATTGCTTCCTTCACAAGGAAAAACAAAACGTGTGCTAGTCTTTTATATTTTATTAATGTCCAGTCTTAATAGAACAATGACTAGAAACAAATTAGGGATAATACATAAATGCAATATGAATCTGATAATTATATTCTTATCATAATTTCATTTACAATGTATAATTATCCCATGGATTGTATCATATATATCTAAATATGAACAAGATAAAGAATGCATTTAAATTATGTTGTCATTAAAATACAACCAACTGATTGGTTGTAAGGCATAAGCCATCGAAGTGCCTTAGCATTCTCAATGCTTAATTTTGTACTTAGATTTAAACAATTTGAACTTTTAAAAAATGTAAATTAACATTTCATTTAATACATATGACTATATCACATAAAGTCATTAGTGATATAATGAAATATAAGTACCTTCATTTTTAAGAATTGTTATTCTATCTAATAATACATCACAAGTATAAATTTAACAATTCAATACCATCATCATCCTTTTACTAAAGATTGATTTGGTTATTCTTTAACTTAACAAGTTTCATACGATTCATAATCATATATACATATATATATACATCGTTCACTAAAGATTGATTTGCTTATTCTTCAACTTAACAAGTTTCACAAGTTTGATCTTCATAATTTATGCATAAAATATCAAGTTTTGTTTAATTCTAGTTATTGATCTTCATAATTTAAAATAATATTTCCAATTCATTTGGAAAATTAAATTAGATTAAACCATTGATTCCTAAATGAATTAAATTTCTATTTCAAATAGAAATTCAATTTGATTTGAAAAGAAATTTTAAATCCAATTGGAAATTATTTCCAATTATCTTGACTCCTTTAACAAAATTTCATTGAAAATAATTTTCGATAAATTATTTTCAAATCCAATTGGAAACTATTTCTACTTACCTTGACTCCTTTAAAAAATTCAATTGAAAACAATTTTCAATAAAGTATGCTTTTTATTTATTATAATTTAGAAAAACACCTTTTTCAAAATTACATAAATAACATATTCTAATCCAATTAGAAAACTATTTATAATCGAATTAGAAATTATTTTTCCTTAATTAGAAATCTATTTTCTAATATTAAAAGTAAACTAATTTCAAAATAAATAAAACCCATTTAAATTTAATTAAAAATTCATTTATATTATTTATTTAGAGATTAATTTCATAATTAACTAAAAATTCTTTCCTTAATAAATAAAAAATATTTTAAAAATGTTAAAGAATGTTCATTTTTCTTAATTAATAAATGAAAACAATTTTCAAATTTTAATTAAGAAAAACATCTTATCTCATAAATCAAGAAACTTATTATTTATAAAAAAGAAACAATTTCTAAATAAATAGAATAATAATTATCTAAACAAATAAAATTGTGAATTTAATTTATCTCAATCAAATTGAAATAAAAAATTTAATTAAGAAGCACCTTTCTTAATTATTTAGAAAACGCTTTTCTTAATTTTAAGAAGTCTAATTAGTTAATTTCAATCTAATTAAAGCCAATTAATTCTAATTTTAAAAACTAATTTTCTAAAATTAATTAAGAATCAATCTGATTATTAATATCTATCAGATTGAGAAAAATAATTGATTTAATTTTGAAATTGATTTTGAAATTAAAACTCTGTTAAATTTATGTTTAGAATAAATTTTATTAAGATTACATTAATCTTAAAGCCAAACAAACCTTTTTCTTGATTTAGGTTACATTAAACTTGTAACCAAACAAGACAAATCCTATTCTATTGTGTAAACATTAACTATTCTAACCATAGAATAGTTTTATGTTTATTTCTAAACAACCCTTATCCTGATCCTAGAGTGAGCTTAATCCAGATCTAGGATAATATTATCCTCATCACCAAACACTACCCATTCTACTCTTAGAATAAGGTTAACCACACATCCAAACAACCCTTGTCTTTTAGTTTGGAAACCCTAAATTTCATAATGAAGAAATGTAGCACCCCACTCCTGCAATGACCCCAACCTAACATCAATGATGATATCCAAGTCCATGTCCTACGAGAGTGGTGTGCTAGAGCACTCAATCATTGAGAAATCGGTACAGTTTTTTTTAAATCACAACACAATGTGTGCGGACTTCGATCCTTAACTTGGGCCCACATTCATTCATACACAATTTCAATAGTCATTCGGGCCATTTTTCAAATACAAAACACTTTAGTCATTTCAAAACACAAAGTTATACAAAAAATGCAGAAAATACAATTCATTACAAAATAGGGAAGACACAAAAGTAGACGTGAACTGATCCCGACCTCTATCCTTCACTTGAATGCTATAGGTATACTCCTGTCGGCCTAACGAGATATTCTTCTGATCCTGAAAAATATTTGCAAATTTTGGGTGAGTTTTGCGAACTCAGTGAGTGAACATCATTTCTGGCTCACTTAATCACCTAGCACATAATTCACATCATTCATTTATAATCATACTGAATCACATAAATTTCACATTCAAAAATCATTTAAACTATTTAAATCATACATGTCACATGCATATGTAATGCTTATGAGACTCACTTTTAATTTGTTACTTTGTTGTGGCCGAGTGCCTGAACTGTTCCCTATCCAGTAGATACCGGACTCATTGATAACTGTCCTATATAGGGCTCATTGATAATTGTCCCATATAGGGCTCATTAAACGTTGAGCCTGAGGCTTTTAATCACTTTTGAGCTCAAAACTCTTTTTCAGACGTTGAGCTTGTAACTCTGATCGGTGGCTACTCTAGTCACAACTGCCATTATGTTTCATGCATTCATGCATTGGAATGCATCACTTATATTGCATGCACTTATTTGATCACATTCACTTATCATCGGACCGTATTCTGGCATTCAACAGATAGTTGAGCATTCACTTATCATTTTACATACAATGCACATTCCGAAACATTTAATTCATCTTATTCACTTACAATACGCACTTCAATAATTCAAATCAATCATCACAATCATCGAACCCTCTATCTGAAATCCAAACACCAACAATCACATTCATCATACAGAGATCAATGTATACAAAATTCAAATAAAGCAAACAATGAAGTGAGACCATCTAGGTCTACTTACAGTGCACTCCAAAATAGTATTTTCTTCCCAATTCTGGAACGTTTGAATGCGGACACTTGACCTGCACAACCCATATATGCAAAACACCCATTTCAAACTCATCAATAATTGCACACGGATAATAAATGGACTATGTACAATGCATGCTTAATGACAATCCCGGGTATGTTCTAGAACACATTTTATGCTCATTCCCATTTCAAAATTCATATGTGTCTAATTGATTTCAATCTTTACCCTTTTCATAAGCTCACACTTCAAGAACACTTAGTTATTCTATATCATAACTCAATTTCTCATCATCTATTTTCTAACCTCATGTGGTCTCATAATATCCAAGTCTCATTCATGGTTGAGCACTTCAAACATATATACAAACTTAGGTAGGATTCTCTTGGTTTCCTAAAACAAACCAAATCTTAATTCAATAGGAATCCACTTAAAATCCCATAATGTAAAATCACTAAAATTGATTCTAGAACATTTAAACTCAAACATTTCTTAAACTTCATAAACTAGAATCCTTCCAAAAATTCAAAAGATTCAAAATAATCTTACCTTTATTCTTCACCAAATGAAGAGATCTTTAGCTCAAATGGAAGCTCTTTTCTTCCTCTTCCTTTTTCTCTTCTTGATTAACTTCAAAATCTTTCAAGAAGAAGAAGAAGAATTAAAATCCTAACTTGTTTTCTCTTCTTTCTCTCTTTCATTCTTTTTCATGTTTTCTCTCTCTTATCTCCTTTCTCATCCACTCATTTGCTTCTCTAGAATCTTCTCATTCACGTTCTTCTTCTCCATTTATAAGCAAGACAATGCTTCTTTTTCCGATTATGCCCTCAATGATTGAGAATTGTCTTATTTGCCCTTTTATTTATGCCTTAAGTCTTTCATACTTAAGTGTCTTGCCAACAGTATCCTTGAGCAATCTAACATATCACTTTCTTCCAGAAAATGTCCCCCATTGTCTTAAGTTTCTAATGCCTCTAAAATCATTCAATTTGGTTCAGTGGTTCTAACGATATACTTTAAACAGTTTTATACTGCTCTTGTCTAAAACAGTATACTATGCATAACTTCCATCAGAAATTTAAACATCCTAGAGATTGAACTAGATTCCAATTTTTTCATATCATTTGTAGCTCCATGTCTCTAGTTTATCACAAAATAAAAATCATTTCATTTGGACCTCTACTGATCCAGAAAACATCAAAATGCTGAACTATGTTCAATGAGATAACATCAGTTCATATTATTGAAGAACACTCTCACTGCACCCGTCCCACTCTTTTCACTCAATCATTCTCTATTCATTTCAGATAGCTATGATTCTTGGTAGAGATGTATATCAATGTCTTACGAGTCCAATGATTTAAGAATCAAGTCATTTGGAGGTCTAGAGAAAAAGTTATGGCCAAAAGAAACAACCATGTTTATGTCCCCAATCAAAACGAACTTATTTTGGCGTGATTTTCATAACTTTCACAAACAAATTCGGATTGATTTCATTTTTGGACCATTGAAAAGAGGACTTCAAGATCTACAACTTTCATGAAGACCTCGAAGGCCAATTTTATCTGCTGACTTCTGTATCATCTCACTTTTGTATCGTCTTACTTTCACTTCGTCTTACTTTTGCTTCTTACAACTTCGTCTTACTTTTACGTCTTACAACTTCGTCTTACTTTTGCGTCTCAAAACTTCGTCTTAGTTTTTCGTCTCAAAACTTTGTCTTAATTTTTCGTCTCAAAACTTCATCTTACTTTTTCGTCTCAAAAATTCGTCTTACTTTTTCGTCTCAAAAATTCGTCTTACTTTTTCGTCTCAAAACTTCGTCTTACTTTTACACTCTCCGGAACATCTTCACTTATAAAGATCATAACTTTTGACTCCGATGTTTAAAATTTTCATACTATATACTGTTGGAAAGATAAAAGAAAGATCTATAACTTTCTAGAAGGCAATTGTGATAAAAATATATTTATGTCAATTTCGAATTTGCCCCTAAATCCCGAAGACGAATTTTTCATTCATACACCAATGTACTGCACCAAATTCTTGACTTTATGACAATTTTTAAGATTCTTAGAGACAGAATTGAAATTTGATATCTTCATAAGAAGTGTAGCCATACGTGTCTAGTTTAATCTAAATCAAGAACCATCTCGTTTGGATAACTAGAGAAGACGTTATGGCCAACAGATCGAAACATACACAGTGAATATCTTCCAGACCACTACCAATCTTGTTTCTAAACCTTTCCTTATCACAACTCATACCAAGATCACTCTTTCTCCTCCTTCTACTCCTCATTTTCAATAAAATCACATTTAATAACAATTATACCCGAAAGTTGTCAATGAATGCATGTATCATTTTTTATGCGAAAACATACAGTATTTCTACGCATATATGCTAACATGATGCATGAGCAAGAAAATGCATTGTCCTAAAATTCTCTTTGAGCTCACATGAACTGAAATTTTGGGTCCTAACCCATAATATGGGGACGGGATGTTACAAGAAACCCTAAAATCCATGTTGTTGTCATCGCCATCGTTGCCTTGCGTTAACCGCTTCTTGTTCACATTTCTAGCCGTTGCCACCTTATTGTGCTGCCAGCAACCATCTTTTCTTAACTTTGTTTGCGCCTCACGGTGTTGACCATAAAAGCCACATCGTCCCTGATACCTTCTCCAGTGTTTCACCATCCTCACTGCTTCATTAAGTTGCCATCGTAACCTCAAAAGCCTAGACACCATTCCAACCCTAGCGACTGAATAAGATGTGCCACATGAAGCTGTTCCGGTTAGGACTTTCCAACCACCAATAACCGTTTGCGACTCTCACCAATGACATCTATAAACCCAATAACACCACAAAACTAGACCACAACAATTTGATTAGTTTTCTACCAGAATAGTTCTAGGTTTATAATGTACGCTGAATTTTTCATCTTTAAGTTTGTTTAACAATTCCAATTATGGTAATTGAAGTGACTTTGGGTTTCATAAAATGTTAATATGAACTTTTCATATTTAATTAGTGTTTACGAGGGATTTATTATGAACACTTCATACCATTACTCAAACCTAATTTGATCTTAGGATTAAGTTTTGCAGCTTTTGTATAATCAATTTGTAATAAAAAAATAAATAACATTCAAATAATTTAATCAAATTATATAATTAAAGCTTACTCTGATA
Organism: Erythroxylum incrassatum; assembly: GCA_026546855.1. NCBI lineage: Eukaryota > Viridiplantae > Streptophyta > Magnoliopsida > Malpighiales > Erythroxylaceae > Erythroxylum > Erythroxylum incrassatum. The sequence goes on along the minus strand of JANVCL010000003.1, from coordinate 14,163,022 downwards.
TCACTGTTGGGAAATTGGGACGAGATCTAATCCCTACCATAACAGAATAATTATGAAACTTTTTCTTATTTTAATTTCCTACAAACCAAGATCATTTTAATTCTATAAAATGATTAAAAATTAAATCACAATAAAGCATGAATCTTAATTCATATCTTATTATGAAGTTTGATCATAATCTTATCGTATCCCTCAAATTGTTTTTGAAATCAATCTATCTCAACCACTATAGCCATACATGTGTTCAATCCCTAACTGTATCCACATAATAAGTTGAGAGAACTCTGTAACTTTTATAGAGAGAGTTAAGTAAAAAAGTGCTAGCTTCATTATAACTTAAACATATTTATAATAAGTTTTGAACATTTTAGTAATATAATTGAAATTAAATTATAATTTCAATTAAAATTTAAATAGAATTATAGATAATTCTCATGGAATACCAATTATGTCCAAATAAGATCTAATATCTTATCTTGATCCTTATTTATTAAATATCTCATATTTAATCATAAAATTTCTCAAACTTTACAATCAAGTCCAACTTGATTAAAATATCTTTACTCTCTTTAATCTGTTCTTTATCTGGGAACCATTAGGTTCGTAAATATGTTGGGTAACGATTGTAAATTATAATTATAATTATAATTTATAATTAGAATTGGGAAAATTAAACTTCTTTTGATTTATTTTTGATTCTCCAATTAAATAATTTATAATCATAGATCAAAATTGACATCTAGCAACTCATTATGACCACCCAAATATTTAAGAATGTCAAAGTGGTTTTGACTAATCTTTTCATGCATGATTTTTCTATATAATTCAATCTTTTCACCATATAATGTTTCGATTAGGGATATAGCATGAAATTAATGTCTACTTTATTTTGATTCCAGTTATATTAGTTCCCTGTCATTAGCTAATAATTCAATTAATGACATTTGTAAACTATTTACAAAACGTCATTCTATTTTGGCTAAGGATTTTTCGAATCAATACTAATTGAGAACAACAAAACATTATCTCTAATTATTTCAGGGTGATAAATCATATCTTAATCACTTAACTACCTTCATATAGTTCATACTATATTTAATGACTATCGAATGAGCTATCCATGATTAGCACAGGCTATAAGTAGTATCAAAACATAACAATCCTTGTACAAGATAATTTTAGAGATCTCAAGTCAAAAAATCACTTATACATTCATTACAATGAAAATTTCATAAACATACAAGTAATATTTCAAATGGATTTCTCATATGGGGTCAATTCAATGACCTCATTTTCTAACAAGCACCTACACATTTGTTTAAGTATCTTCATATGTTAGTTATGAGATCGACTACTTTTTTTATAAGGAAAAAATATATGTTAGTCTTTTTACGTCATATTAATGTTCAATCTTGATAGAATAATAATTATGAATAATTTAGAGATAATATATAAATGCAATATGAATTTCATAATTATAATCTTATCATAATTTTATTTGCAATGTATAATTATCTAATGGACTTTATCATATACATCTAAATATATACAAGATAAAGCATATCTATAAATTATTCTTCACTAAACTACAATAAATTGACTGACTGTAGAGCATAAACTAACAATATTATGTTAATATATTCCCATATTAATTAATACAAAAAGTTGAATGATTTATTGCATCCATCACTACAAAAAATTGTCTAATAGCAATGGAAATATACCGACGGAGTTGTAGTGGTATGGAAATAGAGACAGAATTATTTTCGGTCAGTGAAGTTGTCGGGAGGGAATTGTTTGAAGACGGAAAATTTTGGTCGGTATTGTTTCAAAAAGTCGTCGGTAAAATTAAATTAAAACCAAGCTCCTCCCTCCTTTTCTTCTCCTCGCGCGCGCGTCTTCCTCCTTTCAGCCTGCAACTCCAGAATCGTCTTCTCCTCTCCTCCGACGTCCTCGTCCGTTGCCGTCCGTCTGGTGACCACCTGGTGCGTCTCCGGCAACCCTTCCAGCAGATCTTCTCTGGCGACAACCTTGTGTCGTCTCTCCTCTGCCATTGCCGAAGGTAAGCCGTGGGTTGAATTTTTTCATGTTGTTTGAACTGATTTAATTGTATGTGTTTGTTTATCTGGCTTTGATTGTTCTTATGTTAGTGTTTTACACGTAAATAATGGGAAGATTTATACCATTTGTGTGTAGATAGGGTTGAAATGTTTTTGCCTTGAAGGTGTTCGATGGAATGCTTAACATGTTTATCTTTAACATTCTGTAATGGGTTCATGTATATTTTGCTCTTGTGAATGTAGATTTAGGGTTTGATTTACATTGGTAAGAATATCCTAACTCATTTAGCATATCAAATTATTCGTAAATCTAATAGACTAAAATCATTCACATTTGTTCTAAAATGTTAGAGATATATTCCCTCTTTTACTTTGAACGAAAAAATCAGATATGATAAGAAAATAATTAAACATTAAAAGGAATAGTAGCATTTGATTTGAAGAGCCAAAGCTATGACCACATAATGTGAACTTTAGTATGAAATTAACCTATAACATGGATAATAAGAAATTAAAAAACCCTACGTTTGTTTTCAAATCTAGTATGGAAAGTAGATTTTAAGGACACCTATTGATTAGAACCAAAGATAAAAGAATTTTAATCACAAAAAGTTACATTGATAAGATCATATTCACTTGTTTTCAAAGAACTAAGAGAGAATTCTCACAAAAAGTTAAGAAAACTCTTAATTTAGTTTCTATTTTGATGATTTAGGAATTACTTCAATAAGAAAACTTTTTATAAGCATTAAATACTTAATGACTAGAATCATAAAAATAATAGAAAAATAGAGTCCTAAAGGAAGAATCCTTAGCAAGTGTGACAAGGATTCAAAACATTAACTACTAATACTACTTTAACTAGGAGTAAAAGAATCCTAATTTAGTTCATATCCTTAATGTCATAAGGAATCCTAATCAAATTACAATTTAAGTAATCCTAATTATATTAGAGTTAACCCCACAACAAGGCTTGACCCAAATAGGAACTAGAAAACAAACATAAAACAATATTAACATGGTTTGGGCTTATACCCAATAACACTAAA
>JANVCL010000003.1:14134921-14154336 GCA_026546855.1 Erythroxylum incrassatum | reverse complement strand
GGCTTTGCTGGATGAGGAGAAGTAAAAAATCAGAGACTCAAGTAAGCCATAAATATATCACCTTCTAAAGTAAGACTCAAATTTCATAAAATAAACAACAAGATCAAATGCCATAAAATCAAGTAATAACCAACTTGTATTCTAGTGGTACCTGTAGGTCTCAAGGATATTGTTCAAAGAGCAATAATCGTCAAAGAGCAATAATCGTCACAAAATAAAGGGTAACACCAGCAACATTTCCACCATTGCACACTATCCCATTCCAAGAAGCAAGACAACCATTGAAATCAATAGACTCCTCATTCCATGATTCAAGGACATAACTTGTAGGATCATGATTGATACCTTTCTTAAATTCAAGTAATGACAAGATTTCTTAAGAAGGGAGTTGCCTCAGTGCTCATAGACAAAATAAGGATAATATTAAAAGCCTAAATAGCTTTATATTCCTCCTACCAATGATCCGCCAATGTTTAATACATAATCTGAGTGAAAAATAAAGAAACGCTTCTATATTTGGCAGGCAGATCTAAATTTCAGACCGTAAAATGTTTAACATGAACAAATCAATGCAGAACCACAAGAAACTTGAGTCTCAAGAAAAAGGAGTGCATGGAAGGCCTTTATTATCAAGAAGAAGATCATTTAACTCTTTAGAACTTGTAAATTTTGAACCAAAATCTCACATTTTAACTGAAATCTTTAAGAGAGCTCTATATTTCAAGATTTTACCTGGCAATAGGCCAAAGTTTGTATAAGAGCTTCATGGGATTGATTCTACTTCTAGCAACAAACACTGGGATTTAACAAAGGAAACTTATATTTACCGTGGTGTCAAAGAATTAAGTGGAAGACATGAACCACGAACAAATTGAACAAGCTTTGACATTTAAGCCGAGAAGCCTGTTGCACTTCACATTAAGATCTCAACTTTCATCAACAATGCAAATTCTTGGTACCTCTCTCCTACATAAAGACTCAAACTTTGAAGCCTAAAAGGGCAAAGAGCCAAAGATGAAGAGAAACAAGTAAAGAGAGGATCACGACTCATGACTAAATAGTACAATTCCCAAGTTGCTTTTTGATTTTCAACCTCAACAATCAAAAGCATACAACACTTAAATCACATTTACGCGCGGCACGGCAACCGCAACCCATAAAGAAGAATATGTAGCTGAAGCTGAAGCAACGATGCTCTTTCAAACACTCTTCTCGACTGCTACAATGGTCCCCTGCCAACTCTCTTCACTTGCTACAATGGATATTGTGTTCCCGCCAATATTGAATTTGTTGTTATTAGTAAGGATAAATAATGGTAATATGAAAGATTATTGAGGATATATTAGTTAGTGTATGTTTATTAATTTACGTTCCATCCTAAACCCTCTGAATCGGAGGTTTCTTATTTTCACTATTTAGGATGGAATGGAACATAACATGAAACCCTCCGCTTCCATCCCATTTCATTCCATTCCATTATGAAACCCTCAAACAAATGATAAAAGTGTGTTACGTTCCATCCCATTCCATTATTAACCCTCAAACCAAACAGAGCCTTACAGAAGATATCAGAAGAAAGAGAAGAACCTCAACTTCCAATCTTTAACCTGTAATGTATTGGATCGAGCACAGCACAATAGTCGATAGTGAATAGTAGAGAAGATGCAAATTGGAAAATTGAAGGGGGTGGTATTGATATTCAAGGATAAGAAACAAAAAAGAAAGTTGATTTTTATTTCCCAAATCCTCTCTCGCTAAAAAAGCTCTGCACATCGCAAGTTCATCAAGCCAACAAAATTTGCTTTCAGTTTTTGAATAAAAATGAGGGACGGTCTCAGATTTTTTCATTGCCCATATTTCAATTATTAGTGTTAAGCGTCTATTCTCGCTGATTTGATACAATTCTATCCTCAAAATTAGGGAAATTTTTTGTCTTTCTGTTTGATTCCTAATAATAGCTTGCAGGTGCAGGTGATGTAAGGGGAATCACGTTCATAGTTTCTAGGTTGTTATTTTGTTGGAAAAAATGGATATTGATATTCAATTACTAATTTGTTGTTTGGGGAGTTAGGGACTGGTTCTGTTTGGTGCAGTGGTATCTGAAAATTTTGTTGACTTTCATAGGAATTGGAACTTAATCTGTGTGTATAACACAATTCAATCTTCTTTTGAGGGAACTTCTGTGCATTGTGACTTAAATACATAAAATTCAAGTTGGTAGCTGTTGTAATGTGTCGACTGAAGCAGCTCAAGGGCAGGGTAGCTAAGGCCCTAAACAACATTTTCAGGGAATGTTTCAAACTGTAGCTACGGCCACCACAACCCAAGGTGCATCACCTATTGATCATGGGGAGTCTATTGTGATTTTGGAGCAAGTTCCACTAATCCTATGCAACTTAAGAGCCCATTAATTCATTCGCTTCGTTATTATACAAAATTAATACAAAAGCAGCAACAACATTACATCTATCTAAAATCTAAACTAAATGCCAATGTGAGTTCTCTCACTTTAGGTGATTTTTTCCCTAGGTATTGCACACTACACGACTTGAATACACTCCTTCCTAATTTTCTCGATTAATTCTTTGCCATTTAATAAGTTTGGATTGCATTTGCTGGTCATACCTAACAGTCTGAAGTAATTAAGATTCATCTTTAGGGAAACAATTTTGCCTGGGTTTCTCGATATATTGGAGCATAGGTAAGAAGAAGAAGACGCCGTATAAAGGACGGGATATTACTGCTGATTGTGTTTTAGACCTGTAGGTGGCAGGATCCTGAGAGCTTCCTATGACTACACAAGACAGTGTAGATAATGAATTACAGGAGATTAGGGTGCACGGTGATTCAACGATAAAGGTGGCTAGTGTGCAAAATATTGCGGGTGGGTAGACAGAAAATGAATGTGGCTGATGGAGCAAGTAGAGTGGGTGTAATAAAAGTAACATTGCAAGGTAGACATCTGGGAGTTGAGGGGACTAGGGCACATAACCATTCAATAATGAAGGTGGTGGTGGTGCGTAATGCTACGGCTTGTAGACAGGACAATGATGTTGGAACTAGTGAGAATTTGGTAAGTATACGCAAAGAGACGATGCAGTATAGGAATTTGCGTACTGAGAACAGTGAAGGTAGGTTACGGAGCAAAACTACAAATGTGGGTACTGGTGGGGTGAGCAAAGGTGGAGCTGACAAAGAAATAAGGGATGAGGGGTCATCAACTTTTGATGAAGAGACTGATAATACAGGTGTGGAGAGTGCTGACACTGAAGCTTCGAATCACCCAGAAAACGAAGAGCCAGCCCCGAAGTTGTTTGATAAAATGTCAGACCTAATATGCTCAAGCACTCATGAAGTAAAAACCAAGCCCTCGTATGTTAGTTTATTCAGGAACAATAAGGAGTTGAAGTAAGGAATGTAGAATATTTGCAAGTAGCTGATGAAGTCATCATATAGGAAGAAGATCAAATTGAACAAGAATGGGGCTATTGTCTTATGGGGTGCTTCACAGGGAGATTTCCAGGAATGAAGGCACTCGAAGGATTAATTGCTAAATGGGATGTTCAATGTAAAATCCTAGCGCATGATCAAGGATGGATAATCTTCCAATTTGATATAGAAGAAGACCATACTAATGTGCTAGCAGGGGAATTGTATGTGCTTTATGGGAAGACTTTGCTACTTAAACAACTCTCCCAAGGCTTTGCCTTTGATTATCAAGACTTTATGGAAGTTCCTATTTGGCTGCAATTCCCTAATGTTTCCTTGGAGTTGTGGAATGAGAGAGGGTTGTCGAAACTAGGATCTCGAATTGAAAGACCACTATGCATAGACAAGATCACTAGTAAGAAATCATGTATTGGTTATGCCAAAATATTAGTAGAAGTTGATGTATCAAGGAAGAGGGTGACAAGTTTTGATGTGAAGATGCCTGGGGATGCCTGATACACACAAGTGATTATTTATGAAACTTTTCCTAATTGCTGCGGCTATTGCAAATAATTTGGTCACAATCCTTTTGAATGTAAATCCATAGAAAGGACTAAAAAGAAACAGATGAAGGATTCTATAAACTTTGGGGGTACGAAAGATATACTAAATGCTAACATTATAGGCAAAGGTGAAATTATTGCAGATGGAGATTTTATGAATCAGCCCAATCAGGGGGCGGAGATAGAAGTGTATGAAAAAACAAGAGTCCATGCAGGATCAATTAAATAGGTAAATCCTGATAAGGAGGGGGGACAACAACAACAAAATAAAAGGAGTACTGATGTTACTATGAACAGGGAGGCATTGACTGGAGTAAAGGGGCAAAAGATACCACAAGCTCGGAGGGATCTTAAAAAATTTAGCGATGGAGAATGGTAGAAGGTGCAAACCCATATAACTATTAACAAAGGAAAGATTGTGATGACACAATCCAATAAAACAGTGACTAAAAGGGCTAATGTACAAGTTCAGGCGGGTATCAATAGCGAAGATATGGGCAAGAGTACTACTGAAGTAATTAAGAGGATAGGAGGGGAGAAGCCCTCCCAAAATGGCAAATGATGATGCTATGCTGGAATGTTCGAGGTCAAATAAGGCCTCGAGACAACATAGTGTTGTCAATCTTATTAGACAACATGATTGTAAGCTTGCGTGTCTCCTTAAAACTAAATTATCTACTGATGGTCTTAGTATGATGATGAAAAACATATTCAAAGGATGGGACTCTTGTCACAACTTTGGATCTATTGTAGGAGGAAAAATATGTATTGTATGGAATTCTATATTTTATCATTGTCAAGTTTTGGAGTTTTAAGAGCAATTTATTCACTGTAAAATCCAATGTTGAATATCTCAACTGACCTTTATAGTGTCTTTTGTTTATAGGTTATATAGTGTAACAAAAAGAAGAGAACTATGGCATAACTTGATAGGGCTGGGTTCGGATTCCCTGATGCCTTGGATTATAATGGGTGACTTTATCTGTGTGTGTACGGCTAGGGAAAGGCTCGGATGTCAACCTCCTTCAGCATATTTGCTTAAAGATTTTCTAAACTTTCGAATGACTCTTGGCCTAGAAGATGCTCCGTTTAGGGGGGAGTTTTTTACCTGGCACAAAAATCATCTATAGGCTAAATTGGATCGGTTCCTCCTCAATCAAGCATGGGGATCTTCAGGTTATGCTTGCTTAGCTCATTTCTTAGATATGCAGGCAGATTTTGACCATTGTCTTGTAATGATGGCCTTCAATCAATTAGACTCTCGAGGTAACAAACCCTTTAAGTTCTTTAATATGTGGCTTAACCACCCTCAATTTTAGGACATAGTATCCAATAGTTGGGAGATGGTAGTAGTTGGGATAGCTTAGTACGCTCTGCATATGAAGTTGAAAGCATTAAAGTACCCTCTGAAAGCTCTAAATTTTAAAGCATATGGTTACATATCTAGTAAGGCTAAGAAGGCACAAGAGAATTTTCAACTCGCGTATAAGGCCTCTCTCAATAATCCTGATGATGTAGCGCTAAAACATGAGGCTAAAATCAAGAGGAAGCAAGTTGTATTTTTGCTAGATGCAGAGAGACAATTCTTTCAGCAAAAGGCTAAATGTAAGCATCTTATAGAGGTTGATAGAAGTACGAGGTATTTTCATGCAGTAGCTCGGAAGAGAGGAAGGCAAAATGCTATTTCTCATCTCATCAAAGAGGATGGATCTGTTACTACATCATTGGAAGAAGTGGCAGATTGTGTTGTAAGTTATTATAAAGGGTTCCTTGGCACTTCAACCCCTCTGAATAGATTAAACTTAAATATGGTAAGAAATGGTTTGGTTTTGGATATGGAGACACATGAAACACCGATTGCCCTGATTATAGATGAGGAGATCAAGCGGGCTATGTTTGAGATAGGCAACGACAAAGCTCCATGGTCATATGGATATTCGTCTGCCTTCTTCAAGAAACATTGGAATATGGTTGGATTATATGTGACTTTAGCGGTGAAGGAATTTTTCACTACTGGTCGGATGCTTAAACAGTTAAACCATACCATCACAACACTCATCCCAAAGACGAAGACAATACCAAGAGTAACATATTTCAGACAGATAGCTTGTATAAATGTTGTGTATAAGGTGATCAAAAAAATATTGACGGAGCGTATGACTTTGGTTGTGGGAAAAATTTTAGACCCAGCTCAAGCTGCATTTATGCCAAGTAGAAGTATGCTAGATAATATTTTTCTAATGAGGAACTTGTTCAGGATTACACTAGAAAACGTATTTCCCCACGGTGCATGATAAAAATTGACATAATAAAAGCTTATGACATGATATCGTAGGACTTTCTTAAAGATATGATGAAAGGATTAGGCCTCCCTAATAAGTTTGTACAATGGATTATGGAATGTGTAACAACTACATCCTTCTCGATCTCTGTCAATAACACACTACATGGTATGTTCAAGGGTCGTGGGGGATTGAAACATGGTGATCCCATGTCACCTACACTTTTCCTACTTTGTTTGGAGTACCTTTCAATATTGCTAAAAGTAAGAACCACCAACTCCCTTTTTCACTTCCACCTAAAATGTTAACAACTTGGCATCACTCATTTTGCATTTGCGAATGATCTCATGTTATTCTTTAGAGGTGATTTTACTTCTAATCCATATACTAGTGGATATGTTGAATGAATTGAAAGAGGTGACAGGGATGAGGGTGAATTTTTCAAAATTCAGTATTTACTTAGCTGGGGTTTATGGATGAGATAGGGTGGACATTTTGCAGATGGTAAAATATCCTATGGGTGAGTTTCCTGTTCGATATTTGGGGGTCCCTTTGGCACTTATGAAGGTCTCAATGGTCCAATTTTCTGTACTAATTGAATTCGTAGAGGCTTATATCAATGCATGGAATGGTAAGACTCTCTCATATGCAGGTAAAATTGAATTAGTTAATTCTATCATTCAAGGGGTACTATCCTTTGGCTACAGGCGTTTCCCATTCTAATAACTGTCCTTAAGAGGATAACCTTCATATGTAGGTTGTTTTTATGGGGTGGTAAACATTTTAGGGTGGCATGAGATAATATTTGTGTACCAAGAGAAGAGAGTGGATTGGGATTGAAAAACTGTAAATTACGAAATTCGACGCTTTTGTCTAAAGTGTTGTGGAATATCCATGCTAAAGTTGATTCTTTGTGGGTGAGATGGATTCATGAAATATACTTGAGGGGCTTATCAATATAGGATTAGGAACCTCACACCCGACACTCACCCCTACTGAAGAGATTGGCATTGATTCGAAATACTTTGGTGGATAAGTTGGGTGGTCGTAGAGAGGTAGCATGTGGAATGCCCAAATTATGTATCAATAGAACCCTATTTTCACAGAAAGTCTATGAGTTACTGCGAGTCAAGTACACTAGACGATCATGGATGTCATTTATCTGGAAACAATACATATTGCCAAAATACTCCTTCATTGTATGGCTTAGTCTTCGAAATAGATTGCCAACAAAGGACAACTTGCTATTCTTAGAGATAGACCGAACTTGCAAATTTTGTAATGTTGAACCAGAAAATGTTGACCATTTATTCTTTAATCGTCCTTTTACAGGTGAAGTTTGGAATGACATCCGGGGATGACTGGGATTGACACGAGCTATGTTTACGTTATCTAGTGTCATCCAGTGGATTCGGAATGATTATACTGGAGTATGTCTTAGAAGCAAAGCCGGACGACCGACATTCATATGTACCATATATACGGTATGGAAGACCAGGAATGCTATTCAATTAAATTTTGATTCTGTTACGAGCTGTGATGTAGTTTCTAAGATAAAAACTGTAATGTATAAGATCTTGTATAAGTTGTATCCCACGGAATTAATTACCTTTTGATATTTTGAATGTATAGATAATATCGATGTTATGATTACAAACTTTAGTCGGAATATACCTCAAAAACTGTATAAATATTTTTGATTCAATATATTTACCTTTCATTTAAAAAAAAAACTAAACACCCCAAATACCGAAATGACTTGAGGTCGGGCTTCTACTACCGTCCGCCCTAGAAGCATAACATTAGAGAAATTGAACACAAAACACAAAAACAGTCCTGAGGGTTTAATTAAATACTTGGAAAATTTCCATTCCCAATAAATAATAATCGCCTAAAATTGAAATCTCCTCGCATGCCCACGTGTCATTGTTTCTTGCAACAGTCAGGACACAATCCCTTCAACCAAACACTTACATTTCTCCTTCACCCTCAGATAAACTTCTCGTGTTACCGGTTCTTAACCCTGTTTCCGGTGACCACCGCCGGTGAGTTGCTTCATGAATTAACCTCAACTTGCGTGTCTTTGTATTTGGCTTCCAGGTTCCTCAAAAATTTATAAAAAGGAAATGTTTTTTCTTTCCTTTAGAAGGGGCGTGAAGTTTGTAGTCTGAAGTCGTCACCTAGCAGAAAGATGGTGCAAGGTTTATCGTCAAGCACGTTATCAACATCTGGGAATTGTGGGATTTATGGGTCAATCACATCCTGGAGGACTCAATTCAGGCTAATGAAAAAACCTTATGCGCCCTTCGGGTCACAATGTTTTCAGAGTTTATACTTTGCTTGTAACCCCAACAAACTAAGAGTAAGAGATTTGAAGGTTAATGCAGGATGGTTGTTCAATAAAAGAGGTGAGCAGGGGTTGGATGCCAGCTCCGAGCGTAGCGAGAGTGCTAATGAAGATATATTGATTTTCTTTTTTCAGCTAGACCTGGCAACACGCGTTCAGGTTGGCCTGGTTTCTTTTAGGTATTGTTTTTTGTACATTAATCACTGTTTTTGGATGTTTCTGGTCATTATTGAGAAGCTTTTGCTGGTTGGGATGTAACGGAATTGCAGTATGCTATGAATTTGGAGCAGTATGATATTGCTCAGCAGCTGAGAAACAAGCTCACTGAGGTTAGATTTCGTTACAGATCCTGCTTACATGTATCATTTGTTGCTTAGTTGTTTTTGTAGTTAATTTCATATCATATCATAATGTACAGAAAGGTTATATATTTGGGTTTCATTGATACGGAATAGTTCTGTGGTTATTGAGTCATGGATGAAAATCTTTGTGGTTTAAACTATTTTGCAACTGTGATATAGAAAATTTTAGATTAGGTGTGCGTACTGAAAACAATCTCATTTATTGCCCATATGAGAAAGCTGGCTTTGTAAAAAGTGATACTGAATGATTAACTAAAAATTCTTCCTCAAAGGTTGAAGCAGAGGTCATCAAGCAGCGGGATGCAAAAAGGGGATCATCTTCAAAGAGTGAAGCTCAAGATAAGGCTTTAAGTATCATTCGTCTTCGGTTAGTTTTCAGTCAATTGTAGGATTTGTTAATTAGTCTCGTAGAATTGTTTATACTAATTCAGCTTTGATTAAGGTAAATCGCTATTATTCTTTCTTTGCAGGGCAGACCTGCAGAATGCAGTAGAGAGTGAGAATTATGCCATCGCTGCTCAATTACGAGACCAGATCTCTAAACTGGAGGCTGAGTCTTTGGCAGCATCAGCTAAAGCTCTGGCTCATGAAAAAGTTGATTATGCATTTCGTTTAGGACAGAAAGTGAGGCACAAAGTTTTTGGTAAATAAGCATGATTTCAACTGATGTTTTAAGCTTTGATGCCTCTTCACTTCGAGATTTAGTTTGCAAATTCTTGCTTGATTAAATAAATTTTAATAAAGTGAGTTGTACTGCTCTATTCTCTTTCTTGCCATTTTTCTGCATTTCCTTTATTATTTGCTACTTTTGATAATAGAAGCCATTTTCTAATCACAGGCTATCGAGCTGTTGTGTGTGGAATGGATCCAGTTTGCTGTGAATCAGGTTCATGGATGGAGACTGCACAGGTTGAAAAGTTGTCTCGAGGTTGTAATCAGCCATTTTATCAGGTTTAGGATCCTGTTCCATATTCTCTCCATACTTTTGCTTTCGCTATGAAATCTGCTTCTTGTTTGAACACTTCTGTAACATTAGTTAACTAAAGTTTTTCCCTGGTCTATTTGATACAAATAATTGTAAGGCATTTGTATGTTAAACAACAAAATAAGACTGTATCATCTAGGATGTTTGTCCATTGGCTTCTAGAAGATACAGTTATCTACAATTCTGTTTTGGCATTATTTCACAGGTTTTGGTTGATGTACACGCTGATCCTGAGTTGCTGGTGGCTTATGGTACTTGACAATTCTGCATTTTTCTCCCTCGAATTTTATGGCTTTTCATCTTTGAATTGTGCACTTATTCTCCCTTGGGAAATGGGATGTAAACTATAACTTAGTTGGAATATATACTATTTTCTTGTACGTTGATGGCTCTGTTCTAATATCTTGATTCATTTTTTGATATTGTGCCACTGCTGCAGTTGCTGAGGAAAATCTAGTACCTCCTGATCAACTGGACAGGGTGAGTTGCAATGCTGAATAGTATCAAAGGCTTCAGATCTTTGGCTTGATACTAAGGCTGTGCATAAACATGTGCAGGGCAGGTTTGATCATCCCTATCTATCATTTCTATTCTACGGGGCAGACACGGCCGGAGATTTTATCCCAATCAAGCAGTTACGTGAAAAATACAATAGGCCGAGGCATGAGGTGCCAATTGATCCACCAGACGAGGATGGTGGGACCAATGCTTAAACAAGAAGTTCTTGGCTTCAGGCCATCTGGGCACTAAAATATGTGAGGCTTTATCATATGGTATTTAGTTAATGATCTTAGTCTTGTTAAAGCAATTCACTAGAATTGTTTCCATTTCCTTGTTTTGTCGAAACTTGGATTATCATGCTAATCAATATGATGCCGTCTCTTGTACATGACTTGTGTAGATAAACACTACCTGTCTACCTTTCCCCCGATCTGAACCAGTTTCTAAGAGAAGTCGATTCCTAAATTCTTACGCGAAGAGAGCAGATCTTTGCACGCTTTTGAGAGGTCCTGAACGTTGATCTAACTAAACAAGTACTTTAAGTATTGGGACATTAAATGTCTGGCTTCTGCCCAGGTTTATGACAATACTTTACCATTGAACAAGTAATATTTCTTGAAAACCCAAACAATTATCCTCTTTACTAGGCCTAGCCATGACCAAAACAATGTGTTTTGGGAAGTTAAAATAAAGTCATTTTGAGGAGAGATTTTAGGTCGGATTTCAAACTTAAACTCGATGTAAAGCACGATCAACTCCGGTCGAACTGAAATTTCCATTTCAATGCAATTCTTTCCTACCACTTGCATCAAAATTGCAATAAAAAATTTGAAAATTAGATTTCAACTTTTACAACCAAATTAAAAGAGCTGGTCTCCTTTTATGGCCCTAAAGCGTAAGATCTTATAATTGTATAATATAAATAAAAGTTTGTAAAATTTGTATATCCATGAAAATTCTGAGTGAACCCAAGCTTAGTATAATTCAAACTCCTACTGATAGTAGGGGGAAAAAAATCTTGTGCTCTTATAATTGACAAAAGTGATTAGGAACCAACTACTATTGGAGCCTTACGGGGGACGTTTTAATTTATACTTTTTTTCACAAGTTCAAGGCATGGCATGGATGAGTTTGGTAAAAAGGTGCAATATGACTAGAGTCGTTTGTAAATAAAAAAAATTAGAAGTGGTTGGAATTCGAGAACAGATCTTCTGCTCGAACTAGATGGCCACAGGGTAAGGGGTACAGAAGATCTGTGCCCGTGGAATTGGTAGTCTCAATTAATATTATTGTTGGTTACTAGTTGGCACATTTGAAAAAGATGAATAGTGTGTGTTCATTTCTTTGTTTATTTGAAATTTTATGCTTTAAAGTGATTTTGACTATTTGATAAATAATAATTATAAAAAAACCATAACAATAATAAATAAAAAAAGTAAGAAAAGAGATAAAGTCAATTTATAATAGTTCGACTAATCAACTCCTGACAAATGTTCACTCTTCAAAGTTCACATGGGAATTTACTACCTTCTTTTTTCAATGAGTGAAGAGAAATTATTTACGCAAAATATTTTTTAGTATACGTGAAGAGGAACATTTATACTCATCTTGTTGTACCATGGTTGAAGAAAAATCCTTTAAAAATTTTATTCGAGATCAAGAGAAACTCTTACAATATATATCTTAACAATTGTATAGTTATATACAAATGAAAACCCACATTCTTTGCTCATATTAGCCAAATCAGACTCGATATATATTATGCAATAGGTTAGACCAATCCTAGTTCAATCTAAAGTCCACTCAAGAGTCAAGCATCCTAGGCCTAATTAGAGGCCACTTAAAATAATACCAATATGATTTCGTTTTGGTCTATAAATTCTTAAATCTTTATATCAAAATGACTTCTTTTAGTTAGTTATACCAAAATGATATCATTTCAATAAAAGGGTTTAGGTCAAACTTCGGGCTGGCTCCTTAAGCCTAAGTATGACCTAACGTTTAGTTAATCCTAGCTTAACTCATTAACTTCAAGTTAGACCAGGCTAGGTTTCAGTTGTCATCCCTACTCTTAATAACTATTTTAGAATGTCAAATGTTCTTTTCACAACTCAATTGTGATTAGATACCCAAAACTAACTCAAATGTTTATTATATACAAATTAGTTGTTACAACGATTAGTTTATTAGTAAGATTAGCTACTCGATCACTTACTTTTGACTAGTTAGATATCCTTTAGCTATTCAATACCATCAGTAGGTATAATATGCTTAATATGTCCATAAACATACCAAGAATTAACTAGTCGATCATAATCCTCTAGTTAGTTGATTATCCACCTATTGGTCCCTTGAGTAGTTGATAGGCTAGTTGATGACAAATAACTCGATACGTAACTTTTTATTCCTATATAGGGGTTATCAAAGAAAACCTTTAAGCTAATTGCACCCATACATAAAATAATTTAAAAACTTCAACATTCAACTCTTTTCAAAAATTAAACAAACCTTTTCACTTAATATCTACAGATCAAGATGTTCTTTTTATTAAAGTTAAAAAAATTCACTTGATTATGAAAGGAATTAATCATTATGTCCTATATATAAATGATCATATAATGATCAAACCTTTTATCCATTTAAATTACCAAGATAATATTACAAGTAAAATTATAATGATTGTTATATATGGAATTATTTTATTCATTCCTATTCTTGGTCTACTTGAATTATCTTGAAACTCTTTTAAATTGTGTTTGTTACTCCGCTTTGCATATTTTGATCCTTTGATTACTTTGCCCTTCTATTAACTTGATCTTTGACCTTTTATTTGAATTTTCACAAATTAACTTGTTAATATCACCAAATATAAAAACATTAGTAGTAACATATTTCCTTATCATTAAAATCATTGTTAAAACCTCACTTGATCCAATAATTCCATTTCACTTTGAACTTTTTTAGTTTGAAGTGAAGGGAAAATTCACTTAGGAGAAATGTATTTGTTTAGTACTTGCCTATAAATGCTTTTCTTAATCAATCAACCTTTTACTATAATTGTCTCAACTTATTGATAAATGAAGTGTATTTGTAGTTAATTAACAATATGTCCTAAATTTAGGAAAAATCTCTCACACAATCCTAGCAACAACTTTAAGCATAAATGTATGTTCAAAGGAGAACATAAATGTACAATCCTAATCTTTTTTTCTACACATTAAAATTTAAAGACAATTATTTTTATGACAATGTATTTAGGATTTGCACTAATTATGACTTTGTTATGTATCAAGAACTTTTTAAAATTTTATTAGTATTTTAGTTTCTATTCTCAATCCTTAAATTGAATAATTGGCTTAAAAGCCAAACAGTTAGGAACTAAAGTACAATAACAAAAAGAATAGTTGATGGATGAGTTTCAATTTAAGAAAAAATCTTGTAGAGGTTTATATTATTTATATTAATTCAACCTAGATTTCAGTTTGATCATACGTGATAAAATTAATTAAAATCATTTTACAATTATTCATGCCTTAAAAATATTAAAAATATTAATCAATTATTATACTTGTTTATATGGTTTATGGATAAAATGAAAATCATGACATAATTGCATGTTTCTTACTTCCCACTTATCTTTGTATCTTTTGCACAATGTTTAATTGAGGCTAAGAAAAACACAAATAAAAAGTCAGGTGTTACACTTAGTTACATCAATTTAGTTCAACAAAGGTTTAAAATTTTGGTGTGTGTTATGATTTAGAAACTTTTGGAACCTAGAAAACAAAAACTTAATAAACTATATATGAAAATACATATTTCTTCATATATATAATATATGAATAGATTGAAAGAGTTTTTTAGTAAGTAAATAACTAACAACTCAGTTCCCTTACAATATACCAAGGTTCTAAGTGTTTAACTTGTGTTATAGCTTTTAGTCTAAGTTTTATCAATATCCAGCAACAAAATTTTCATATAAATGCTTTATGCATCTCCACCTAATAGCCTAAGTTTTGTATTTCCACTAAAATGAAAATTTTGTGCATCTTGCAAATTTCTAATAATTTATCCAATTTTCTTACCAAAGCATGTCGTCATCATTCTAATGGTTCGCGCAATTATGAAATTGTTTGACTTACTGAAAATTAAGGTCTTACAAATCTCCTTATTAAAAGAAATTCGACATCTTTATCGATAAGAAATTTTTTGAACTTTTTCATTATAAAATTGTTAACTTACTCCTAAAGTTATATACAAAACCTTCTTTTCCCTGTAAAAGAATCATAAAAAATGTTATATTAATAAGCAATATATAAGCACTCTCCTCTATGCCATTAGTCCAAAATAAATATGCAGAGGCAATTATTGATAAGCCAGCATCATTATTCCTTACTAATGATTCAAAAATCAATTTAAAACAATCCAGTTGCTTCTAAGTCATCAAATACATTTATGCAATAATCGAATCACACATTCGTACCAAGCAATCATTAAGACTACTCATCAGTTTGTAACCCTTTTTATACATCAAGAGAAATTTGATATCACCTTAAATAGCACCCTTACAACCTTACCATATATAACATCTTGAATTTCCTTTATATTTAGCACATATGATTATTTATTAAATGGTCAAAAAGTTCTGCCTTTAGATTTTTTGCATAATTGGCGTATTGATAGTCACCAAATTGTTTCATATAATTGTGCTTGTAAAGTTATCTAACCTTTTATGGATTATTTTTAAATGCCTTATTAAATTCATCCAACTGAGCAATCATTTAAAGTCCCTTCTTTTTCGAAGTTGGCCTAAGTAATTGCTTTAACCAAATAATCCTTTCTCTCATTTTTGCCGCATAATATTCACCCATTATTGCCATTGAAATTAACTTGAAATTATGTTATAATACCACTTATTATATGGTTTAGATAAGGTTAGGAAAATTCTCACAAATAGCCCTATATTATAGTAAGTTGCACTAACTTAATTTAGTGATTTTTTTAATCAAACATTTGGTGTGCATTATGATTTAGACATTTTAGGACGTAAAAAATGAAAAATCAACATAATATATATGAAGAGACATGTTTCTTCACACATAAAAAGAAATGTAAGTTTTTCTTGAGTAAGTGTACAACAACCAAGTTGTCTCACAATAGACTTATCAATCTTTTATCAAACACCTTATAGACATAAGTGTTAGGCATATTTTGAGATAGAACTAAAGCCCACCATGAAGTGTAATATAATAAGGAACTTTATTGATATATAACAAAGTTAATAGATATGATGAGGGTCATAATAAGGCACCATAAGTCCAACATCAAGAATCATGTTTATAGAAAAATGTATTTGAAATTGGTTATTAAGCAATTACAATAAATTTGAACAACATTTATATATAACTTCCATCATTGATAAGTCAATAGGTTGTCCAAATATGCTATACAAATGGAACATTCAAATATGGATAGTTTATTAACTATATAAACTACTATTATGCTTAATCCACCAAAGCATTAAATGCCTAATTTGTGCTTCTAACTTTTTGTCCACGTTTTGCCAATTTCCAATAACAATTTTTCATGCAATGAATTGTGCCAATATTGCATTAGGATGTTGGAACGTTAAGTGTTGTATTTCCACCGAAATAGATGACTTATGCATCTTTAAAACTTTTGGTACTTAGTCAATTTTCTAAACAACCTTATTTATACCATTCCTTTCTAAAGCAAGTCATCATCCCAATAAGTTTGTACAATTATGGAGTTGTTCAGCTTGCAAAAAAGAGAGTCTCACATCTTTTATATAAAAAGCCTTAACACTTAAGGCTCCTCATTTTGCGAGGGTTGAGGGAGAGTGATCAATTGTTCGCAACTTTCTTTTTTATTTTATAAAGAGACTGTTTCCGTTACTCGAACTCATAACCTTCCAATTAGAAAGGAGTAACCTTACCATTTGCTAAAAGGCTCGCCCTCTCATATCTTTTATATACATGGGTGATATTTTTTAAGATAACGTGGACATAAAATAAATGAAAATAAATTTATATCTTGATAACTGGAGAGGTCTTTACCTTATAAGTTATGAACATAAATAATCTTTAAGATAGTTTTTATTATTTAAGTTAGGATTTTTTTAAATAGATCCAAGGCATACATATCAATTGTAAGAAAGAAAGAGTGATTGGCTGCTTTATACACATTTTGTTATTTATGCATCTCAAATTTTCTTTTTATATGAATATGAGTATATATGTCCTATAAGAACTTTTTAAAGTATTTATATGTAAATCACTTTAAATATTGATTAGGTCGGTTGTGCTAGGCCCAGGTCCACGCGTCCACGGCCCATCCGCAGGTGGTAACCTCCCATGCATACGCAAAGACCTACGTAAAGACTTAAACCTAGCAGCTATTCCTTATATAAGGTACTACTTTGCCATGATACAGGTACGACATTAGAACCCTATTATTCTTTGTTCCTCGCCCCAAAACCCTCACAAAAGACTAACTTGAGCGTCGAAGGGGCTTATCGGCAATCAACCCCCAGCGTGCCTTTTGTTATTTTGCAGGTGTTCTTTAGCTAAGGTTAAGCAGAATCATGGATTCAAGCGACAACGTCCAGCCCCATCAAAATCAGACAAAACCAAATATAAACATAAATTATTAAATAGGTGTAGTGGAATATTTTATAAAATAAATTAATGTTTTGTCAAAATGAGCTACTAATTAGACATGTAAGTTATTTAAAAAGGAATATCTTTATTAATAATTTTTTTAGAAATTAAAAATTTTCATTGATAAAGAATGTAAGGGAACATTGAAGAGTTTGGGCTATAAGTCAGCAGCAGAGTAGTGCTAACTTAAGAGCATAAGAGACCAGCAAATAAAGCTACGACGTTTAACTTATCAGGTGAAAGACAAAACAAAACGATCCCATTCTTTTTCGTTAAGGGTATCTTCAAATTCTAGGGTAAAAACGGCCCCACCTTTCGCACGTCTTCAAAAAAAAGCCCTATTTTGGAAACAATTCAGCAGACTTAGAGGAGATGAGGGGGATGATAGCTATGGAAGAGCTGCTCAAAGAGAGTGATTTCCAGGTAGGCAGCTATAACATCTATTGATTGTAGCATTGAGAAGTTGATCTTTGTTCCTCCTCCTTATGGCTTATAGGAGTACCGGTGTGCCCGAAGCGATTTTCTTGCGAGCCAGCTGGGTCCTGCCGTAAGGGGTGCTTGGAGTTTCTGATCTATAGGGCGTCGACTAGCATTGTTCAAAGGAGAGACGAGGATGAGCTGAACCGATCCAGGTAGGCTTCTGACTTAGGTAAGTCTCCGTATATGATCTCCCCTAAGAAGGGAGAAATCAAAGCCATAGATCTGAGGAGTAATTTTAGTTTCTGCATAGCTTATGTATGGGATTGCTTAGACATTCTTCTAGGACTTAGATCCTCCAAATGTAGGCCAATCTCTCACTACAATGTAGATGTAGCTGATTGACAATCAGTTGTTGTCTAATACTTGTAGTGATGATCTCTGTAAGGGAGCTCATTATAGTTTTCTGATTCAAAAATCTTCTGTTGTTTCTTTCATGCCAGATGGATTGGACACATGTTGCCATTGAAAGGAGGACTATGTCCTTTTCATGTTTCGACAGAGTCAACTTAGGAATATCTTTCATAATTTCTAGAAGTCGCCAAGGAGTAAGGTCTAGGGCACTGAGGGTAGATATTATGAACCAGAGAGTTATGGTGAAGCCACACTCAAAGAAGAGGTGGTCTTTGCTTTCATTCTATGTGTGACAGAAAACACATTGCTTAGGGGAGGTCAAGAAATTAAGTCTATCCATCGTGCTCAACCTATTTCTCATTACCAACCAGAGCAGAAAATTTGCATTAGGTCTGAGTGTTGTATTCCAAACCAGAATGCCCCAGTCAACCCTATTTTCTGATCTTGCCCTAATTTTTCTAACTGTCTTAGGGGTAATCTCAAAAATTGCGAGACCCTCTAAAAGTATGAATCCTTTGTGCCAAGACTGAGAGGAGGGATGTTTAGCCTGGTTTGCTCATCCAAAGATAGTGTCCACCCACCATTAGAGATGATAGCCTGGAGTTTGGCATCCTTGGGGATGCGGTGTAAGATGGAATTAGCCATGCTGTTAGAGATTAAGGGGTCATTTCCTGTCCAATTATCAAACCAGAAGGAAAGTCTATCACCCTCCCCTAATTGACAAGTTATATGCTGGTAAAGTTCTCCCCTCATTCCTAGTAGTTGGTTAAAGAACCAAGTGTAACTGGGATTAGGATTTAGAGACTAGAAACTCCTACCTTTCAATATATAAGTATGTATCCATTTGACACACAATGATTCCTGATCATTTAGTATCCTCCAGATTCTTTTAGTCATAAGAATTCGGTTCTTAGTAACTAGGGATTCAATTTCCAATCCTCCTTCTGCTTTGGGATGGCATATAGACTGCCAAGCCACCTTGACCATCCCTTTTTCACCATTCTTGTGCCCCCACATGAATTGTTTCATCAGCTTTTCTATTGTTTTAGAAAGGCCTTTAGAGAGGAAAATTTAAGAGCTCCAATAAGTTCTCATAGGTAGAATAACAGACTTAAGGAGCTGAAGCTTACCCCCATAGGACAGAGCTTTATTTGTCCACAGCCCCAATTTTTTCTAGATTTTTTCCACCAGAGGAAGACATTCGCAAAACTTAAGTCGCTTAGAAGAGACAGGAATCCCCAAGTAGTTGAGAGGTGGAGGTTTAATTTCCATTCCAGTTGCATGAGCTAAGGCATTTAAGAGGTGTGATGCACTCTTGGAGAGAACAATGAAGCTTTTGTGTAGATTAGTACATAAGCTCGACATCTCTTGAAATTGACTAAGAGTGTCCATCAAGAGAGAAATCGACTGCAAACTAGCATGGCATAGGAGGATG
>JANVCL010000003.1:14109073-14124834 GCA_026546855.1 Erythroxylum incrassatum | reverse complement strand
ATTTTTGTTAACCCTCCATATCTGCCCCACGGGTAAAAATTTGCTCCCCATATTCGCAACCGTTCAGATAATTTTATCGGGTACCTATCCGTTTGGGTACAATTGTCATCCCTACCTGTAACGTGAAAAGGGAAACCTTTGTTACGTTAGATTTACTGGTATATAAAGAATTATATCTATACGATTTCCTTAGGTTTATCTGATCCCTCCAGAAAATGGCTGCCCCAAGAAAATCCAGATCATACTGAACTCTGTTCATTCATCAGTGCAGCAGCATTCCCATATATTTACCATCATCTCCTCACTCACTAACTTGGTCAAAGATGATCCTTCATATGCAAGGCTTCCCATCATTTGTGCTTTGTATCATAGCTTTTTTACGTCCATATGCCACTAAACTAAGAGAATCGTGGTATCATTGGCAGTAGAACATATACATTTAAACTGCCCTCTTTTTTATAACCATCTGATCTATTGGTATTACTTCCACGTATTCTTTTCCTGCATGTCCATTACCCCTTTGCAAGTCCATTGCTGCTCAGTGTCCATTTACACCTCATAGTTCCCCGTTACTGCCCAAAAAGACAATTAACACGTCCAAGCAAGACAGCCAAGACAAGCTCAAGATTGGAGATTTCCCGCTTTTGTACTGAGGGTACGTTGGAAGAATGAAGATTTGGTGCATCTGGACATCTGCGAGTGGCTCACTATTGAATTAGGAGTGGCTCTGATATTATGATAAAACCGGCGGTAATTCCAACCTCAAACGCATTTTAAATGGATGGTACACTGTTCAAGCTCTATTGATCCAACAAATATACGTGACCATTATTACGCAACAGCTGCAAGCCGAGACGGTTGTAACTTATAACAGATATCTGTCCCCATAAGGCTATATCCTGAGCTCTTGACCAATCGTCTTTGCTTCATCATCTCTCTTACTTGCCCAACTTGACTCCATCGTCCATCTTTAGCATATAGATTACAGATTAGCACATAATAACTGGCTTTATCAGGAAGTAACTCTAGCATTTTCCTGATAGCCACCTCTCCATAATCAAACCTTGAGTGAAGTTCACATCCATGCAGAAATGCGCCAAACACATGAACATCTGGTTGAACTGGCATGTTCTCAATGAAATTTAGGGCTTCATCAAGCCTGCCTGATCGTGCTAATAAATCAACCATACATGCACAATGCTTCATTGAAGGCACAAAGTTATAGTCCTTGCACATCAAAACAAAATGTTTCCAACCCTCCTCGACCATCCCTGCATGGCTACAGGCAGATAAGATGTTCGTGAAGATCACTTCATTGGGTTCCAATTTCTCCTTTATCATGTCATCCAAAAGTGCAAGGGACTCATTAACATCTCCTTGAACTCCATACCCACCAATCATTGCACTCCAAGTGACTATGCTCTTCTCTTCCATACCATCAAAAACTAACCGAGCAGATCTAACATCTCCACACTTTGAATAAAAGGTCAAAAGTGCAGTGCCAACTTTAACGTTACAGTACAATTTCCCTCTCTTTACAGAGTAGGCATGCAGGGAAGAACCAGCATAAAAGGCAGCTAGGGAAGCACATGCTAATAAGATACTTACAAGCGTCACTTCATCAGGCAATACAGATTCCATTCTCATTTGATGAAACAATTCAAGGGCTTCGTATGCAGATCCATTGTTGGAATACCCGGATATAATTGAATTCCAGGCCACCACATCCTTGTCTAAAACTGTCTCAAATAAGTAACGAGCACTTTCATTCCTATTGCATTTTGAGTACATGTCCACCAGAGCATTTATGATTGTCGGTTCCTCCAACCCAAGCTTAATACCAAGACCATGAACAGACATCCCTAAACTCAAGTTTCCCAACTGTGAGCATACTGAAAGTACGCTTAAAAGAGTAACATTATTAGGCCACATCCCAATCCATTTCTGGTCCATGAACAAATTTAAAGCCTCCTCGGGGCAGCCATTTTGGGCGTACCCTGCAATCATAGTGGTCCATGACACAGGATCCATACAGAGCATCTCATCAAACAGAAATCTGGCATCCTTGACAACTCCACATTTTGCATACATGTCTAAAAGAGCTGTAATCAAATGGGAATTGATTTTTACACCAGTCTTAATTAGATACCCATGAATCCATTTTCCTTGATGCAAGGCTCCCAACTTTGTACAGGCAGAAACTAAACTTACTAACGTGAAATGATTACCCCCAACCAACCCTTCTCTCATTCTATTAAACAAAACCAATCCTTCATGAGGGCAATCATTCTGCACATACCCCACAATCATTGAAGTCCACAAAACCACATTTCTGTCATCATTTTCTTCAAACACACAACGAGAACACTCGATCATTCCGCACTTTGCATACATGTCCACTAGACCAGTCAAAACAAAACTATCAGGATTCCTTGCCTTGACAATTTCACAGTGCACTTTCCTCCCAACATCAAGATCCCGCCTTTCACTAGCAGCCTTTAGCACAACCGAGAAAACAACATTATCTGCCTCATTCGTAAACATTCTCATGCGGGCATATAATCCAATCACATCCTCATGCAAGTCGTTCAGAAAATAGCATCTCATCATCACTTTCCACAAGTAAAAATCGGGGTCAGGTATTCTATCAAACACTGAGCGGGCAAGGCCAATGTGCCCAAACAAACCATACAAGCTAACCAATTTGGTGCTGCAAAAAAGATCACCACTGAGGCCGTGAACGATGAAAAGGCCGTGAACTTTCTTGAGAGAACGAGTACTCCTGCAAAGATGGAGCAGATTAAGAACTGGGTTTGTATATATGTTGTGTAAAGTGGCCATCGTTTGGTGAAGCTCATGAGGGAGGTCTATGTCAAAAGGTAGCGGATGGGTCACACTCACATAGCAAAGATTTCTCCACTGACAACGAAAGGGTTTCTTGCAAATATGCCCATGTAACAGGGAGATTAACCTGGGCATATCTTCTCGTACTTTCCCGAACAATCCCTTGTGTCTGTTTCGAAGTTTCCTCAAGAGCTAAAGAAAACAATAGAGTTTCTGTTAATGTTAAGAGGTAAAAGAGAAGATACAGCTAACTGACGAACATCAAATTTTCTTGTATATATTATGGTGTCAACGGTAATGCAAAAAGAAGGAATATATTTTTGTTAAGACTTGTGAGTAAAATACAAATAACTATTTCTTGATTGATTTTTAGTAAAACATACAAATACAATACTTCTTCTTCCTCTATTTTTTATTTTTGTTTTGATAAACATGGAATATCCTAATTTTATTAAGTGAAATACTGGATCCTTTGTGTTCTCTGATAGATTATATAATAAATTTTTCAATCTATCTTAGAACTTACCAAGTTTTGTCCGGATATGATGATTGGTGTTGGTGGGAGGCACACCCACAATGGTCCAAACAATTGACCATAAACACACACACCCACCTTTAATAGGAGCCCGCACGGGACAATCTAGCAAGGTAATTTAGGATAAAGATCAAGTTTGATTCCCGATAATGGAAGTACATGGGTCGCTCTACTAGATGATCGATCGAGATCAGACCGTAGTTTACTCCCTCGTCATCTAGTTAGATCCGTGGGAGCAATTGAGGTGACCGATTCCACCTTTTGGAGAAAGAATAGTAATTGGAGAAATCCGAAAGCTGACGCTCACCACTAAAAGAGCATAGGCCAATGCGACGAGGGAGATGAAGTGAAGGAAAAGGACCTAGTCCAAGTCAAGTTGCTGATTGGAGGAAAGAGTACAACTGATTGGAATTGGAATGGAAGCAAAAGAGAGATTGGACTGGTTTGTGGACCCCACTCTGTTTCTCAATTCCTGACACCGACACTGCCGTACAAAGGATACATCTTCTCTTTGCCTCTCTCACGCTCTGTACTGCTCGTGCATCCCTTTTTCTTCCCATGAATATGAATTAAGAAACATGTTTTGTTTGCTTGCTTCTTATGGAGTTTTGGGGTTTAAGATGGAATATGACAACAGTCAAAACGACACATTTGGGCAGAGTGGAGGACGTAGACTGACATTGCTGCAGAACTAAATGGGACAAGCAAACAAAGAAGCATTGCTCATCTACACAAAGAAGCGATGCTCATGTTGTCAACTCTTCATAATTCCTAAGCTAACCAGGCAAATGATACACAATGTACAACTCCGATAATGGACATGGCCAGTGGCATCAAAAATTTCTATTGCACAGGACATGAGTGCATCTTTTGCCATCAATAACAATGACCGGACCAAATCGTGCATTCTTAGTAACTGCATTCATTATGAGAAGCAAAAGCTTCTCATGTTTTTGGTGACCTGTCTCTTCGACTCAACTCAAGCAACGTACACCCAAAAAAAAAAAAGAGGTATCCAGGATCACAACAATTCACTCCTATAGTAGAAGTTGGACATTGCATACATGGCTCAAGGAATTTTGTTTAGAATATATCCCAGAAGAAATCAAGCCAGCATTATTTAGCGACAATACGAAGTTTGTAATGATCCAAAGACTAATAATAACAGGGACCCGGATTGTGGGCCAAGAAACATCCAGGGTGTTCCCGACAGCTCACAACCACCTCAATGCCTAAAGCCATGGAAATAAACGCCTGCTTCCATCTATAGAAATCTCAGTTGAATGATCGATCAGTCAAAGCCTCTCCTCGTTATTAAGTTAAAGTGACCACAGGGGGATTACCTGCAGGGCATCTTTGTCGACGGGGACGTCTGGTTGTCTTCCCCCACCCTGTTAGGCGTCTATCCTCCAGTCCCACTTCAATGTTATTAAGTTGCTGTATAAGAGGAGTGCAAGGCTGGATTGCTGTAACATCAGGAGTGGGGCAAGTCATTAAGCGCCTCCTCCCCCTTGCACCTCCACTTCTAGTAGAATTCCTTCTCATTAACCCTGAATGCCACTGATGGCCTGTTGCTTTCATCAACCATCCAAATATCTGAATATCTTCTGTTACCTCGTGCCTTGACAGAGAAGCAAGGCTAGGAAGAATGTCTCTTTGGAAGTCTCTTCGCTGCCTTCCTCTTCTTGCCTGGCCCTTTCGTGTTCGAGTTGGTGGTGTGGTTGTACCTGTTTCTTTGAAATTCAGGTTTTCTGGAACCAGAGGTTTGGGCTTATAGTCTTCTTCCGTAGTTTCTATAAGATTCAAGGTCATGGACTCAAAATAGTCAATAGCCTCTGGAGATGATCTCTCATTGTCTCCACCATCTTTGGCCCTCAAGGTGGCTTGAATCTTGCTCTTTCGATCATCTCCACAAGAGAGTGCAATCTCCGCAAACCATTCAAGAGTGTCTGGATTTGTCATAGAAGCTTCTGATGGAGTAACAGTTGTGTCATTGAAACCATTGCAGTAACTAGACACAGAGATGGCAACTATTGCCTCAACAGCCACTCTTACAAGTTCATCCAATGGGCTTGCAGCTTTGTACTGATTTAACTGTGATGATGTTCCCTGCACATTTTCTAGACATTCTTCTCCAAAATGGACATCTTCCTCAGTGTCAAGAACTGCAGGAGCCTCTAGGTCTATGCCTGAAACAATCTTTGCATTAGACCCTGGAACAGAAGGTATCAAAGAAGCTTCCTCCTCACTCATACAAGAATTCAGATCAATCTCATGTCTCAAATTGCCAAGTTTAGCATCAGATTCCCTTTCAGGAAGCAAGCCTTCTGCTGCAGCTTGTTGACCTAGTTGAGGAACAGCTGGATCACAAGGCAAGTTAATATCAAGAACTGTGAGTTTCCTCTTATTTTCTATTTCTCCCTCTAATGGCTGGGGATGAGACACAGAAGAAGAGGTCAAAGAAAATGACTCGTTCTTGGAAGCGGTAGACTTCTCAAAAATTGGAAATCCAAGAAGTTTATTGCAACTTGGGGAGTTGCTCATTTTAGCAACATTTGAGCATGACGTTGATTTCAAGTTCTGCAGAATAATTTGATTGGGACCCTTGCTAGTTTCATTTGCAGCTAACAACTGATCAACAGCAGATTGCAAGGAACTGGTTCGTCTTGTCTCTACATCCAGCCTTGCATCAGTAACCTCATTCCGACAAGCAGACTTAGCTCTTAACCAAGGCAAAGTCTCAGGATTGTCATCAGGAATTCTTTCTATGTCTATGAGCTCATGATTATACTGGAGATTAGGTCTGTTGGAAGAACTATTTGAAGGAATCACATTCAAGTTCACATCTTTTACAGACTTCAAGTTTTTGCAATTTGAACTGCTATAAAACTTCGCTGAGCTATGGTTGATGAACTGTTCAGAGGCTAAGTTGTTTGCAGCACGGCAGTGCAAATAGTCATAGTTGCAAGAAGGAGGGCAACTAGGTAGTTCTTTGGACCATGATGAAGACCCATGGTACAATCCATTTTGCTTAGGCATTTCATTTTGGAAGCTAGGGATGCATGCAGCATTGCTGCAATGATTCCAACGCTCTGCAAAAATCCCTTGAGCATGAGACGATGATGGAGAACCACTCAAGGTTGCAGAAGTGTTCAAATGTCTGTGTGTCTGAACCTGGTTTATACTCCCACTAGGCCTATCCCAAGGAGAAACAGAGTGAGACCAGGACTTTCCCAAATTGAGTGAGGCAGTACGGCATGAACTGTGTAAATGGGAAGTAATGAATGATTCTGGGAGGTTAGTATTTGACTTCTCACGATTTCTTTCAGAGAGTTCTGAACCATTAACTAGTCTTTGTCTCCACTTATCTACCTTACTATCATCAGCTTGAAAGAACTTTGACTGCTCCTGAGTTTTATTGAACAGAATTTGCCCTGGGTGGGAAGACGCACCCAATTTTTCAAGTTCAAGACATTGAGAAACAGACTTCAGGCTGCTTTTGCCATTGTCTACAAAAGATAGAATAAAAAAGATAGAAACAAGTGGCCATTAGAACAGATGGAACAATTGTAACAGGCTATGTCAAATTGTTGAACTGTATTTGGAGTATCAATAATCATAAGCTAATATAAAAAAAGAGTATAATTGCCAATCTGAAAGTGTAAATAGTCACAGATTGCTTTGCTTGTCAACTAAGGCATCTTTAATTTCACCACTAGCATAAATTTCCTTCAATTTCATAACTTGAAAGTTATTCACTTAATCCTCTATCCTGTTGTTACAAGTTACATACACTACAGATTAAAAGTTTGCAAGTTCCAAGGCCTTATGCAACAACCAAAAAGATGGAAATGATAACTTCCAGACAAGGCCTCACCTGCACCAAACATGTGTGTAAACCAGCATTTTTCATTTGGGTCATTTTGCGAAATTGAACTATTGAAAGTTCCATTCTCACAACCGTGGCATACATTGAGCGGCATATCCTTGGAAATACCAACAGATTGTGACTCTAGCTTAGCAGCCTCCTCATGCCTTTGAAGCTCCCCACGAGAAGTGGTAGAAACTAGAAGATTAACATATGGAGAAGCATGAGTCTCCTCAACCTCAACAGGTTCATTTAAGTCAGCCACATTACTTTTATTCCTTAAAAATGATTTTGATTGAAAGGTATCCCCTTGGAAACCATTCTTCACACCATCACCAGGAAACAAATCTTTTCCACTCTCAGATGCTATTTTATGATACTTACTGGACAGATAACTTGGAATGCCAGATAAATTATCATCCCTCAACTGTTCTCTTTCGTCTTTGTCAATGTACTCATCAGCTGGAAGTTGAAGGTCGAACATCTTTTTCCTCGCCTTTGTCGGTCTGATCTCCAAGATCTCCACATCCTTTGAAGAACCTCCATTTTGTGATGGCCAGGGACTAATTTGTATACTGCTACCTTTCATAGAACTCAATGGAGAATGACTGTCATCAATGCCTGAAGTAGATGTTCTAGCACTCACAGAATTTCCCAAAGGAAAGCTAGGTATATGCCATTTCCTACCATCTTCACATGTAATTTGAGAAACCAAGGGGCTTGATAATGGTCCTTCGAAATGAATACAGTTCCTATGTAGTTCTTTCCTTTTAGCTTCAGCCATCAAGTCCCTCTGTATGTTGTACAGGCGGTGTAGTTCACACAGCTAGATTAAATACAACGTGGCAAAACACAAAATTTTGTTTAGGGGCCTAGCAAAAATTGAATGTCTTATTTCCAAAAATAAAATGAATGGCTTGCACTAGGGTTTGATTGGCCTATAAATATGAAGGCACATCAGATTAGCAGATCAAAAAGGAAACTGAAAACCCTTAATACCTGGTTCTTGAATGTTGCCTCATGCTCAAGCATTGTTTGTTTCAGCACATCCTTGTCATACCCCCGATATGTGTCTGTAACAACCCTTGGCAAGAAACCATTGTAACATTGCCCATTTACAAAGCTTTTACCTCCATAGTAGAGGGGCCAGTTACAACTGTTAGAATCCTCAGTTAGATCCTTCATAGAGAAATGTCGTTGAAAGTAACTATCACAATGCACTTTTGTTCCCATTCCTGCAATCAATCAAAGAATTTACATGAAACTTAACTGCAAACCAAGCTAAATCAACCAATTCATTTCAAGCATTTAAATTTTAATCCTAGCTGAAGTTTTATGTACGGGTTTCTGACTACAAATAAAGAACAAAGAACTGTTTGAATCAACTCTCAATCATTCATATCTAGTATCTATGCTCTAAACAACAAAGAAGCAACCAAAACCCTAAATGAAAATAACACTGCAGGGCACTTGAAGGTTGATTCACAAGCACAGTCATCCCTCTTCCAGCTTACTTTTGCCCAAGTACATTTTTCATAGTGAAACGAAGTCTAATGCATCTGAATGAGGGATAGATCAATTAGAGAAGTTAAACCAATACTCAATGAAGAATCAGTTAAGCATGAAAAATATTCAGCCATCTCAAGATCAGCCTTAGTGTTCCAGAGTTCTTGAAAACTAGATGCCCAACCTTTTTTTCCCAATTAAGTATTGAAATTGTGAGAGTGGCAAATCTAATGTTCTTAGTCTCCTACTGAAATAGACATAATGTTATCTTCTTCACTTGACAGCATTTATAACTTTTGAAATAAAAAAGAATTCACCACAAAGCATTTTTTAAGGAATCAATTCACCATATTCTAAAGCCTTTACTGGTGGAGAATCAGAAGTATCATCAATCTTCAAGGATGAATCTTTATAGGATTGTATTCAATAGTAAGTCTCTTCAATCTAAGCTAAAATGTACGCAACATTTAGGTAGAAATATAGGATTGTATTCAGTAGTAAGTCTCTTCAATCTAAGCAAAAATGAATGCAACATTTAGGCAGAAGTATAACATCTTCCTGCCATTGTCCTGTAGCTATAATCTCAGCTAACATAGTTAAAAGTAAATGTAAGATTAGAAGCATGTTACCAAGTTATAGAAGCAAGACAACATCAATTATCACCACAATCTCTTAAAAGCTCCAATAAACGATAGATTGATACTGTACTTCCAAGAAACGCCAGATGGAGTGTTATGGATGATTGAAAGACAAAGGAAACGTAATGGAACCGACTGAACAGCCAGGAAAAATCATCGCATACTCTCCCCCAATCATCCTAATGAAAAATTAAGGCTGTACGAGTCTTAAAAATGAATAGAATAGATCTCATAGGCCTACCATCTAAACAAAGAAAATTTATCAGAAATCAGCAGAACTTACCATACATAATTCGTAATATCATAAGAACCATTACAAAAATAAAAGTTAATCTAATTGTGCTCAATGGAAATGAAAAATGCGGTGAAGCAAATATGTGCAATTACTAACCAGAAAGCAAGCCAAAATGGAACTCTAACTTGATCGCAAAAAGCGACAAATTAATTAAAAAAAAGTTTGGAACTCAGTGAACAAGCAGAGAATTAAAAAGATTACAAAGAGCATAAGACCCATTAAAAAATCGCCAAAAATGAAAAACTAAAAAGTAAGATTAACCACGAAGTAAAAAATAAATATTACCTCAGACCCACATTCTCTTATCTCCGTTTCGTCAAGAAGCCCCCAGGGATTCAATCATTTAACAGCTAGTTTCAGATCCAAGGACAAAATTCAAAAAGTTTCGGAGGATTGCCAGTA
Organism: Erythroxylum incrassatum; assembly: GCA_026546855.1. Lineage (NCBI taxonomy): Eukaryota > Viridiplantae > Streptophyta > Magnoliopsida > Malpighiales > Erythroxylaceae > Erythroxylum > Erythroxylum incrassatum. Next base: position 14,114,746 of record JANVCL010000003.1, on the reverse strand, counting down.
TACAGAAAACACAGACAAAATAAGCTAAAAAAAACACCGGCACCACATTAAACAACAAGGTGGGTGTTATTCCAACTCCATTCAAAGCGCTCAGATCGTCTCCAAATTGAACAAGAAGGGATTTTGATCTGTTGGGGCCACTCTACGTCTCTACCCTTCACACCAGCAACGAAAAGGGTAAAACAAGGAGAGAATGGAGGTTTATAATAGAGAGAGAAAAAGATTGTAATTTTATTAATGTTATGTTGAGAGAGAAAGAGTGAGAGAGATCCCAGATAAGAAATCTTTACACAAACAAACGACCTTCTATGAACAGTGACATGAAATTCGTCAACATCCCGTCTGTTTTTATTCTCAGACTTTTCTCTTTTATCTTTTTGTTGCCATACTACATATATAGTACCACTACTCATTTGGTTCGTATTTCGTTTCTGGGTGTGGTTTTTGAGGATTTGATAAAATAGAAGTGGGCATTTTCTAGATTCTCCCCACCTTCCTTGCTTTTTTTCAAAGAAATTAATCAACCAATTACTGTATGCACATCAGTATCTAATTTACTCTAATCCTTTAAGAAATTTATATTTATATTATTACTATAATTCTTAAGAGGCGGTTGATTAGTTAGTTAGTATGAGCAAAAATGCTTCGTAATACATTATAATTACATAAACAGTATTTTTCCAATCTTTAGTCAAAACAATGATCATCCCTTTTTATCTTTATCATAGGTAGGTTAGAATCTTTTCAAATGATGTAGTGCTACAGACTCGTACATGTACGAATCAGTGCTATTACCTGGTATTTATTTATTTAGTACAAAGGTAATGCAACTGAATTATTTTATTTTTACGAATAGGTCATTCATTTGTAGGAGGCAAAGTTCTAATCAATTTTGTTAATGTATTTCTATTTCCATTTGAGTTGGGTAAAGCAGCAAACAATTGGTGGGTCCAGAAACTGTTCGGAGGATGAGGTTTTGGGTTAAATTATAAAATGCCCCTTCTAGGTGGGTTAGATTGACGAGACTGGATTTTCTTTTCTTTCCGATCTCATTCTTCTCTTGGCAGCAACATCAAAGATCTCATCAGCTCAAATTGGAATGTTTAATGGGTTATTAAAAACTAATCACCTTTTTATTACAAAAGAGTAGATAGCCAGTTGGGCAATCATCTTCTTTTTTTTTACGATTGAGCAAGAGAATCATGGAAGGAAAACCCACGCCCACCACAGAAAGGAAAAGGCAAAAGACGAGAAAGCACTTCTTTTCTTTATAAAAGTATTAACAAAACATACATTTTTACTTCTAACCCGTAGTCATAAAAAAAATAGTTTACAGAAATGTATTCTGGATAGTCTCCTTTCTTAGCTTTATGTTTTCGTTGGTTTTTTATAACTAGGTAAATATTTTTACACCAATTCCAATGCAGGCAGAAAATACAGTAGAAGTTGTGATTTGTGAAAAAAGAAAAGATGATGTGGACTTACTTCCGAATCTAGCGTGGGAAAGGGATGGTTACATACTTACATCTTTAACCACTATTCCATGCAAGACATTCAAGTCGTCTCATCAGCTCCAAATCACATAACCACGAGAGTCCCACCCTATAGTATAGTAGGTGCATTGTGAAACTTGAGAGGAACTCAACCGATGACCTCGAGTCCAAAAAGCTTTGCCCTGGCAAGAGGAGGCAAAAACAAGGTTCACATATTTGCAGATAGATTCCTTTGTCTCTGGTGCTTGTAGTCCTTTCTACTTAAGCAAATACGACTACGGAATACGTTGCCTCGTACGAGTTTGTTGTATAGTGAACTGAAAAGAAATACCTGGATCGATGAAGTCGATTAGAAAGTTCACCTTAACTTAATGTATTCACATACGGATGCCATAATGTTAGTACTTGTGTTTATATTTTAACAAAATCTTATGTAGAAAGTTTCAGTAAAATTTAAATTAAACGCACTAAACTCCATTTTGTTTTTATTCATTATCTTTTGGTACACAGTTAGTGATTAGGGTCGTTGACCTATATTGTCTTGGTTAATACTGCTCACATCAAAGTTTACTTTTTTTATTACAAAATTCAAGAAGGAAAGGTGCATGTTTCACTTATAAACGTTAAGCTTGTTGATCAAAGAAGCTTAATTACTAACATGAAACTAAGTGTTGAGTTTGGAGTCAAAAGAACCTATGCAACCGTAGGATGACCGCTGCTGCCGCCTGGGCGCTACCACATTAAGGGTACAGATAGGGGCTGTCAAAGAATCGGTTGTCATAAAGGTTAGTGGACTGGTTAATATGTGACATGTCACAATCAACTAATAAATCCAAAAAAAACGAAGATAGGACTTTGCTTTTTATAAAAAATTTATTCGACTCGAGAAAAATTAATTTAAATGTAAATAATTTTAAAATGTTATCTTATAATTAAGATCTTCTTAAAATATTTCATAAAAACTAAAAAACAAAAGCGAATAACACCTGTGGCAAGTTGCGAGTCAACCAAGTTTTAATCATTTTTTAGACTCAGGAAGAGATATTTGTTATCTTTTGTGAAAAGTTAGACTTAAAAGGTCGTCCCCGAAAACCTCCACTCGTCACTATCGGGAAAAAATATGTGAGGGTTACGCTTACGGAGGGAGGAAAGATTTAGGTTAAGCCCAGGATCGGTCCCACTGTGAAGGGGTTTTTACGAGACATTTTTGAAGTTGATTGACTTTGAATGTAATGTGAACCGTTTGATTTTGAGTTCATGATGCAATCATTTCACTTTGGACATGCTCTTTTTTACGTGCATTACATTTTTACCAGGATTCTATCGCAAGATATGCGATTAAAGCTGACAGCACTCCAATGGTATCTCACTCATAACATAACAGTATGACTTTGATCTTCTAACTTTTACAACTTTGAAAGCTGGACTACATTTTATTTCCAACCTCCACTTTATTGCTTTCACATAATTAGCTTATTAGATATTAAGAAAAGCATTATTATTAATAATAATAATACGCAATCCTATTAATTAGACTTAAGTTTGATCATAGGAGAATGCTAGTTATTACACGGCTTTCTTAACAAATCATGTCGTTTATATGCCATTACATTATTATCTTTTCCTCTTACATTTAAAGTCAGATTCAAAATCACAATGTATGAAATTGATTTATAGAACGGGCCTAATGAAAAATATTGTACGACTAACAAAATTCCAACAAAATATATTTTGCAGGGTCACGTTTTGCAGCAGATTAAGATGACTCATCAGTATAGTTCCCAACACCATTCCTTTGGACTTGGACTCGTTGACGCCGAATAGGAAGTCGTTGGCTGTTGGCAGCTGTTGCAGGATCCGTTTTACATTTGTCCCTTGGCCTCCAATAAAAAAATAAATGTATAGCCCCAAAGGTAGATGTCCTGAAATTGGAACTTTCCAATAAAAGGATGTGAAACATCACGCCAAGTTTGTGTTATATACTCAGACTAGATTAAGACCACAAAAAAAAGCTTCTGATTCACGAACTGGTCAGTGTTATACGCAGACAGCAAAGTCAGGAAATTAGTCCACCATGGCTTGCGTTGTATATTAATTGATGTACTAATTAAGGTGGGGTTTGCTTGTACACAAAATCATTGTCAATAAGTGGACATATCAGTTATCGTTAGATAACCTAAGTTGTCACTTACGGAATATGTCAAAGTCATGCCATAGAAAGACACCGGTTAGTTCCTTTTTCTTACTCATCAGACAGATAATGTTCTAGCAGTATCTGGTTTATCTGGTTCTCAGGACAGATACCTAGAATGAAACAATTGCCAAGATCCATGTAAGGAAATTCTAGGACACACTAATTAGGATGTCGTAGTCAAATTAAGTAATGATACTCGGGTCGATATATTGCCATGATCGTTTACCAGCAGATGGCTGTTACCACGATGCTAGTTAATCAGAATTTAGTTAGTTGATAAACTGCTATTTAGTAGTGTTTTTATTATAAGGCTTAGGTTACTGTATTGAGGTGCATAGGATCATAGGAGGCAAAATGTGGGTTAAAGCACATAAAATCCGATTACCGTGTTATAAGGCTTAGGTTACTGTTTTGAGGAGCATAGGATCGTAGGAGGCAAACTGTGGGTTAAAGCACATAAAATCCGATTACCGTGTTATAACCCTCATCTAACATTTATGTAGGGTTTAAAAACACCTTCTGTTCCGGGTTAAAGCACCAATGGTAAAACCATAGGGAATACCTTCCTACAGCACTGACACCACTTATTCTCAAGTAGTTAGTTTCCCGACAAGACTGGGCTCAGAGATTTATGGAATTCTGAAACGCAACAAGGCTTAAATCTCAAATGCCTGACTAGATCAGTCTCCAGAAGTGATTCCTGGAAAGAGTTTATATTTCCAACAATTTTGTTTCTTTTCTTTTGCAAATTTCTCGTAGATACGAAGATTTTGAGTTTTTATCAAAACCCACAAGAGGTAGGAGAATTAAATTTTTTTTAAATGTAGGAGAATTAAAATTTATTAATTACAAAATGGAGATAGGAATAGCTTCGAGTTATTTTCTAGTGTTACTGTTCCCTCTGCACTTCTCATTTATTTTAAGCTAGAATGCCAACTATAAAATAATCCCCCAAAATACTGGCATTCATATATAGTGGATCAAAACACTATGATACAATATGCGGTGGGTTTGTTCAGCACATTAGAAGAGGTTCGCTACTAATTGGAAAACTCTAGGGAGTCCAATCAGGATTCACTCTAGTTTAGACATTGAATTATAGAAGAGTTATCATAGAAGTGGATTCCTTAAAAGTTATAAACATCCTGTCCTCATCTAATACAACTTTATTTTATGAGAATTATTTTGGTAACAAATATCTGTGGATTAATGCAACAAGATTGGGAGGTGCATTTTCGACACGTACATCACGAAGGAAACTAGTGTGTTAATAATCTAGTCTCAACCGCAAGCCTAGCAAGTCTAGGACTGCATTTTTACCAAGAGCCTCCGATGACAGTAATAGAGCTCATTCACCAAGACATGTAAGGAGTGTTGTACCGCAGAACAATGCGCTAGTTAGCTTGTATTTTGGCTTTTGGCTTTTGACTTTTTCCTTTGTAAAAAAAACACTATAATACACAATGCCTAAGGACAAAATAGGCATTCTCTATATCCCATTTTGTTCGTACATGCAAGTATCCTCGAGGACCTCGATGCACGCTGGCGAAAATTCTTCTCTCTTTCTCTACGAATCTTGGACACCCAAATGAAAACCCCTCAAATTCCTCAAAAATAAACAAAATTGACGTCCAATCTCAAAATTAAAACCAAAGTATCTAAACCTGCCTAAACCACTATCAAGTATTTGTCCAATCTCAGCATTAAAACCAAAGTATCCAAACCTGCCTAAACGACTATTAAGTGCATGTTTAGATGAGCATATATTAATAGAGTTTTTGTTAGTAGAGCTTTTTTGAAAAGAGCTTTTCCAAAAGTCAGTTGATTGTTTAGTTGTTAATTAAAAAAACAGTTTTTTTAAAAGAGCTTCATATAGTAGACTGTTTGGCAACACAAAAATAAAAAGCACTTTTATTAATTTTAACTATATTTTATTATGTAATAAAAATTATTTATGCATATAAATAATATTTAAAGTATATTAAA
>JANVCL010000003.1:14091769-14108973 GCA_026546855.1 Erythroxylum incrassatum | reverse complement strand
TCTTTACGTAGATCTTTGTGTTTGCATGGGAGTCTAACACCTGATGGGCCGTAGACGTGTAGAGATGGGCCTGGGCCCAGCACAGCCGACCCAACCAAGTAATATTAAACTATATGCTTACACTCCTTTTAGCCACGTCAAATAACATTAAAATGGAGTTATATATAGGGGCTATGAGTCTCTTAAAACTCCTTTGAAGTTATTAATTAGCAAGTATACAATATATATACAGTACATCTATATCTTTAATTAAATTGTAAAAAGATAATTCTTGTTTTCAACAAAATGGTGTGAATATATGACGAGAGAGAAACAATTCATCTTGGGCTTCCACAAGCTTTTTTGAGAAAGTCGCCGCAAACTATGTCCTAACCCACTTTCCCTCTATCTCATTACCAGATTTGCCCCTTTAAGGTAATGTCGAGGACTGTGTCACTTTTGCAACGTTGGGTCTTGCTGTTTTGTAAATGTGGTTTGGTCGTCAATTGTGATCTATTCGTGTCAACCCGATGATGACCCCCACTAGTTTCTTTTTCTTAACATTTCAACGCAATCTCATAACTTGTCCATTTAATTTTTAATATAAAAATAAGACGGTCGATCAAAAATTGATTAATAGCTTATCCCCAACCAAAAGCTAAGCTATATCTGAATACCAACTTAGAGGTCGACAAATGTCTTATAATCAGTGACGAAGCAAAGAATTTGTTTCAGGGGGAATGTATATATATATTAATAATGGTAAACATTAATATACAATCCACCATGAAAAACGACATTCTTTTAGGATGGGCAACCTCTATATACATATATATCTTTTTTTTAAAATTTGAGGGTGGGCAACAGTAGCTTCGCTACTGCTTATAATACGTGTTTATAAGACATATGTGGTGTAACCATTTTCTATAAACCTTAAATGTTCGCTTACGCACATTTAATTCACTTATTGTTTTAAGACAAATCTATGACTCGTCTAATCCTCATAAAGCGAGAAGCCTTTTGTATAAAATACATTAACTTTCTATGACTCCAAGTAAACCAACTTTAGCAGTTATTGTTTAGTACTAGCCTCATTACTTAGTACGTGATAAGGATCCCATAATTTAAGATAATGTCTATATATACTGGTTCATCAAGTAGCAGGAGCTCAAGCGTTAGGTATAAAAGTGAGTTGAGCATAAGGTCAAGATTAATAAGGCATAAACTTATGGTTATAGATGATGGGCTTGATAACGATGAATGGTTTGTTACTTTTGAGTTTGTCTCTCACCTCATAGAAGATTTTGAGGTTTAAAAATAATTTATGTTTAAAGTGAACTTAAGGGATATGAGATTAGATTACAACATTCCATTGTACACTAAAATATGTAAATCACAAACCCATAAGAGGGCATGTTTTTATATGTATGGAGAGGTGAGTATATATCATAATAAATTTATATGCAACTTGAGGTTTTTACTTAATGATCTCTATGTCAATTTATTAGAGAAGATAAGTTTGAACTTAAATATACTATGCCCTTATTTATGGTGATTGATATTTGGCTTCTTAATAGTCTATCACTTAGGAAACATAAAGCCTAATATCAACTTATTCAAATTCCTACTTTAATTAAGGCTAGTGGGGAAGTTTCTAAGGTGGTATAGTCTGAATTCCATACCTAGTATAAGCATCAAGGTGGGTAACCTCCTAAAGGTACGTATGACTACAAGAAAAACTTCTTATTTCCTTTTATGAAGGAAAATAATGAATAAGGGTTTAGATTTGTATAGGGAGACCCTAACTTTGATTTTAATAATATGGATACATTTAGCTGCATGTTATCCATCTAAGCAAAGGCCTTAGTCAAATGAAGTAAGTCCCTTTCTTTTCAAAGAGAAGTAATCGTTAAAGAGTTGTTGTAAGGTGAAGTTCACAGTAAACAAACTAGTAAGTCTTTAATGATTATCTCCGTTATTATTCTATGCAAACATGTCATACATATAAAATTATCATTATCTATATTGTAGAGGAATACAGATAATGATAAGTTTATATATATGGCATATAGATAATGATAAGAGATGAGAAGATAATAGGTAAAATTCTTTTAAGATAGGCTTTATAAAGGAGAAGATCACATACATGTTAGAGTCACATATTGCTCCAAGGTAGACAACAATTTATCTGGAGTTTCTATAGAGCATTTTCAACCTGTGGTCCCAACTTCACATTGCATAAGGGTAAGGCTCCCATGGTTGAGGAGATCTTTTGTCCTAAATGATCTATCAAGTTTGTAAAATCATTGTTCCAGATTAATGGCGTTAGACCTTAGGTATTGAGTAGGATCGAGCTTTTAAGTGATGCGAGACACCTTAATAAGATTGAGTAAGATGTTTTGCATTTATGAGCCTTACATGGCTTTGGACTGAATTCTACATAAACATTATTTTTCTTTTATATTTTTGTATAACTATGATGCTTATTTTTCATTCATAGGCAATAAGTACAATAACAGTATAATAACAAACGTGCAGTCCTAAAGCTTGAAAATCTCAGCCTTTCTCTTAATTATAACTAAAAGGGCAGTAAAATGATGATTGTTAATCTAAGAGATAGTGACAAACAATCTTCTAAATAGATCAAAGGTCTATAGAGGTTGTTTGAATACCTCAACTGCCAATTGACTGCCTCTTATAAAAATAAAAGGCCTACCACAAAAGGAAGAAATTTAAACAAGATATTTATTCCGCTTTCCTCAAAAGTAAGACATTTGAAGCCCGAGATTATGATAATATACTACACTCTTTCTTGGTGGATTCCAAGGCTAAAATAATCTTTTCAAGAGCATATATGAAAGCTTACAGTTGATTCATTGTCGGTGAAGGATTTATTTAAGAAACCCTTCATCAATAAATCTAAGTTGAGGTAAAAGAAGATGAATTTGTAGATTTATTAGAGAAAGACAAATCAACTACCTACAATGCTAAAAATGATAGTAATGCAAGACGTGAGAAAGATGAAGTTTCCTTTAAATATGTTGTGTAATGTTAAACCTTCTCTCTTACAATAAAAATCCATACTTAATAAAATGGTCTTAGATCTTGATTATTCCAAGTCTTAGAACTTTAGATCCATCTAAACATTCAAGTTTAAATATTCTAAACTTGACAACATTTCTCACTCTTTATGGGTCTATAAGGTAAAGACAAAATTGTCTTACCTTATCAACTATATTCTAGATCTTTTGCTATTGAAAGCCCTGACTTGTTGTTAATAAGTTGTATTCTTTAAATTTACTTCATTTATACACTCTTCAAGTAATTTTAATTCAACACTCAATAGTATGTCACTCTGATCTAGCATGTAAGCTTGATCTTTATTGATTTTCAATTCAATTAAGATTAGTGCTTCAAATTTGAAAGCTAAGCTAAAGATAGTTTTCCCTATACTTGTCCTCAAAGTTGTCTTATATCTTTAAAGGATATGTTATAGCTCATTTACCTAAACTCCTTTTTCTTAATCCATTTTTTCCCTTTAGGCCCTATAATAAAGGTCTATTTGTGACTTTGATTAGGCTATTTGCCTGTGGGTGAGCTATTGATGTAAACTTTTGTGTGATACCCTAAGATTTATAAAGTTTTCTAAACTTGCAGAAATAAATTGTGACCACATTATTTATCACAATTCTAATTCATTTCCATATGTGCCATTATATAGTTTCTTAGGTAACTCTTGACTATTTTTCTTGTGATAGTTACGTATGATTCTACTTCCACTCATTGTTTAAAGTAATCCACCGTGGCATGTATGGACTTATGTTTCCTAATTGCTAGTTGAAAAGGCTTTAAGATATACATGATCCACTTTACAAAAGGTTCACAGATGAGATATGAGAAATTTCTTTTATAATCTAATAGTAAAAGCATGAATAACTACGACATTTATTATAGGTATTAGTGTATTCTATTGTATCCAACTCAAAGTTAGCAAAAAATAAGCTTTTTTATGTCTTCTAAGAAAAAGTTGTGCTGCCTTGATGAGTATCACATAATCGATCATGACAATCTCCTAAAATCTCTATTTTTAAAGGAAGCAATGTATTTGAGGTAGGACTGTGTATAACATCATTTGTGAAGTTTCTTATTAATCACTATGAATTTCACATAAATGTATATAAATAACTTTGTCTTCTCATGCTTTGCATATGTTTCTCCTTTTTCTATGTAGCATCTTAGTAGGATCCCCTTTTTTGTTAACTTTTTCACATAGGGCTGGAAGGTTTCTTCATATATTAGGGCCTTACTTCTAAGAAAGAGTCTTTTGACCATCTGTCTTTAACTCCTAATTTGGATAGGTAGTAAACAAGGTTGTCTTTCCTCTTGAAATGTGTTTAACTTAGACTTGAATTTCTTTTGTCATTATATGATATAAGGAGAATTATTTGTAATTGTTTATTCTTTTACCGTATGAGACCTATTTAACTTATTATTACAAGTTAAGAGTTAGATTTGATTGTTATAACAAAGACTTGCAAATGTCTTGAAAATTTGAGTTAGTAAGTTAAGGCTTCATACACAACTTCATTGTTTGATGCTCATAATCTTATTTTAAATATTTTTAATCACAATCTTATATGACACTCGAATGAATATGCTAGCCCTACTTTTTGCTTCGTTAGATGATTTGTCAATATACATTATCCAAATAGGTGGATGTACCATCGCATTCAATTACATATTATAATGTAAAAGGGACCTTTATAATATAGGAAAATGGGCTTTTATAGTCTATTTTAGACTTAGTTTTAGTGCTTAAAGGAAACCCCTTATGGTTCATTACTTCATTATAAAGTTTAAAGTTTTTTCCTCTAACAAAGGTCAAAATATGCTTAAGTGGCCTCCATATTTTATCAAGTGAAGTTGGTTACATGCCAATATCCCTACTACTACATAGATGGAATTCTATAAGGTGAGATAGAAGGAGAATGTGGGTTATCTGAATATGTTAGGTTTAATATAAATATCTTTACTTAAAAGAATTAATTTCAACTGGCAAATAAACTAGTCTAAATATCTACTATATATATATATAGTAACTTTTTAGTGAACCTTTTCAAATTACTTAATAGGATTACACACTAGTTTACAAATACTATCATTGGCTTTTAACTTCAGTAGTTCTAATCACTCATCTTCCAATCATTTGCAATATTTAGCTGCCAACATAATCCCAATTTTCATAAGAACTAATTTTTACTCATTTAGCTATACACTAAAATGAAAAATACTAAACCACCTAAGACTATACAAAAAAAGAGTAACAAACTCTTGTTAGGCCTGCTTAGTAAGAAGCACAACAATTCTCTCTTAGAAGGCTACCTCATGGTAGATAATTACAAGTAAAACCTACTAAAAATGTTGTGATTTGATTTCATTAGGAAACTTCTATAGTGCTGGTTATAATATTTTAATTAATGCATTTTTAGAAAGAGTTAAAGTGTCGTGTAAATTTACTAAGGACTTCTTATAAGAATATACCTTAAATTAAATAAAAGATTGAATTTGCTAAAATTTTGTAAAGAGCAACATTTATTTGATTGATGGAGGTAAAAGGTGCTTTTATTTTTAATATCCAATTAATTATTTAATAATTAAATTGAATAATCCAAAAACTTTTTGTTATAGGGATTTCATGTAAATAGTTTATAATCTAAGCAAGATAAAGTTATTTAGTTATAAAATAATAACACTTTTTATACTCTTTTCGAGAGTGTGGGGGATACGATGGTAATTTGAGATGGAAAATATTGTAAGTATGACTCAAGGCCTTGTACTCAGAGGGTTTTGAGATTTGGACAGTTACATGTCAACTGGCACTTAGCAGTTTGGACCGTGTCCTTTCATTGGCTTCCGAAACCCCAAATGCCTTTTATCATGTGCTTTGGTGGGACCACTCAATCCACTCCCAGGCAGTAGAAAATCCCCTGTATCCCATCTCATGAAATGTTTGGGCTTTTTGTTGCTTCCCTGCGTATCTCAGGACATAAAAAGGGTTGTAGAGTTCACAGTATTTTATAATTTCACAGTCGAGTTCAGCTACTGGTGAGTTATAAGTAAACTCTATATTTGAGTCAGAAACTAGACATTAATAAAATAGAAAGCCATAGAAATATCTTATATACTAATTGCTTAAACAAAAAACATTAGCCTGATTTTACAAAGCCTTCTTATACTATAAAAAATGTTAATTAAATAATAATCAGTGAAAAAGATTGGATTATATATCTCAAGTCTGCAAGAGGCCAAAATTTCCTATTTCCGGAATAAGAAAAGAGAGCAAATTAAAAAAATGCATATTAATTTCTAATGCTTCCATGGAACAAACATTTATTTTTTTCTCAATCGATTTCTTGTCTCCATAATCTGCAAAGCATGCTCCTTCAATATCGACGCATGAAATCCAAGCATCTATTACCTAATCCCAGTGGCTCTTAGTCAATCAAAAGTTGGCCACAAATGCCAAGCCACTATTTCCAGAATGGAATAGAACAAAAGAACACAAGGGAATCTGGTATTTGGTCTGAATTGATCACAGCTGTGTGGATTTTAGGACTAAAATGTCAAATAGTGGTCCCATAAAAGAGCTCCATCTGCAGTCCGTTAGTACTCTTCCCCCTCGGCAATGTGCAAGAAAGCTTCAAATTCTCGACCAGTACCTGAGAAGAACGGGTCGGTCTTATTGATTTTAATTGCGGTAATTTCCAGACCCGGTACTTACCTATTCTGCTCTATCTTCTTTTTAATCATGGATTCATGACATGGTTCAGAACTAGTCACATGATTTTCTATTTTTAAAGTTTTATGATGAGAAATTGGGCGGAATCCGATTTGGTATATGGTGAAATAATTCCCAAACCATTTTATATGATATTTCAAAAGCCAAGAATACTTTAAATTTACGGCATAATTAACATATAAAACATAATAAGGCATAAAATTTAATTTGTATTTTACTATGAAACTTGGTATTTTTCTTGTCATTTTCTTGAACTGTTTTTCAAAGCAGTTAATCTCAACCATCATAGTAGCATGAGTGTCTGACTTCTAGCAATATTCATATAATAAGTGTTACGCAAAGAATGTTAAACTCCCTTAGAGCCTAAATCGAATTATAATAGGTTATGATCATTTTAGTAATTTAATTGAAATAAATCTTGTGGGAAAAAACTATCAGCCACGTTTTCACCAAATCGTTGCTAAATATTTTTTGCTACGAGCTACATGAGGAACTAAAACTAATAGGCCTAAAATTGTCGCCAAAATTTTTTTGGTACACTTGTTTTTGGTGGCAAAAAGTTATTAGCTACAAATTCGGTTTCGTAGCTAAAAATTGTTTCCAACTTTTTATGTGACGTAGCTAATTATTTTTAGCAACAAAAGCTTAGCGTAGCCAAAACGAATTGGCAACGATTTGGTAGATGTAGAAAAAATTATTTTGCTACATTTTTTTAAAATGTATCTAAAACTTATTAGCAACGATTTGTAAAGAATAGCCAAAAAAATTTTAACTACTTTTTGAAATTTATGATCATATACATTTTTCCTAGGGATTTTATCATGTTAATTATAATTATTGGTGACATTTTTAATCCATCTTATTGTATGTAATATTTATATTTTTTGTTATATAATTTATTATATAAATTATAGTAAAACTAATTAGAAATTATAAACAAATAAATATCATTGAATGTTATTTACAAACATTTACAAAAATACTAATATAAAAATGAAAATTACAAATATTAGTTTAACGAATAAGAGTCATTTTGATTGTTACTACTACTTACATAATTTGGGGAAAATATTTATTTGACAATCTTTACAAGCTTGGCCAACTTTTTTTCAGTACTTTGTAAGTTTTGTCCATTACGTTGTAACTTTTCTTCATTATTTTCTAATTGAGCCTTAAGCGACTGATTTTCCTCTTCAGGATGGTCAACATATGCTAGTCTTAATGAAGATGAAGCAGTTAACTTAGGCCCAAACCCAAGACCTTTGATGTAACCGGATCTTATATCAATTACCTTGTTGCAAACATCATCTACATTAGACTCATTTTCTTTGAACATTGATGTTTGCAACAACTCCTGCATCTTATTCTAAAATTAAAAAATAATATTAAAATGAAATTAAAATATTGTTAGTTAGTACTATATAAAAAAATAAACTTAACATTTTAACAAATTTTTGTATTTATATAATTATTATGCGCTTCTTCAAACATCTATCCTTCATCTTCTTTACAGTGTGTTAGTTTTGCATGAAAACCAAATGATTTGGAGCCTTGGTTATGAGGAGTTATTCATTTTTCTCTGTTAACTTGGATCTTCTCACACTTTTTCTAAATAAAGAAAAGAAATAGTCATTAAGTTGTGTAAGAAGATTAATGGAAGCGAATGTGAAGAGAAAGAAAATAAACCTTAACGTTGATAGAGGCCCAATAATCACACATATTGCTCCAATTTTCTTTAGAAATCTATTTGGGAAAATATTTCAGAGCCTTCTCATCTGAAGAAAAAGATTTACAATATTTATGTAGTCGGTAATAAAGATCCTTGGCCTTTTGTTTTAAAAGTGAAGTGACACAATTTGAGACATCAAGATTATTGATATTGACGATATTCAACTTCATCTATGAACAATAATTAGAATTGCAATTAATCTTTAAATAAGTCAAAAATATTGCATATAATTAAATAAATGAAAATTTAACCGAAAATTTGTCCAAAGCATTATGTAGCAAGTTGTCTTCCTTCAACTGCTTGGCATATGTAAGGAAAGACAATTCAGTTATGACAATTACACCCAACTCATTAGAAAAATTGTTGATTGAATCTTGTCTACTTGATGTCCTTGTGAGATATCAATATGAACAAACAATTTGTTGTTCATTTCAACATTCATGCGTTGTAACTCATAACCTTTAGTTATACCTCTACCTATTTTTCTGGTAGCAGTATTGAAACTTGACAATAAATGAAAAATGTTAAGAAAATACGCATAAAACATGTAAATATATATTTGAGCATAAGTCTAATTATAGGTGTTAAAGATTAACACACCTATAGATCCTTTAGTACTAGTTAAGGTAAATGGCAGTTATTACTGAGTGGGTGTATTGATGGATGATTTCGGTTATTGTTGTTGGGCAGAATCTGGTTGGTGTGGTTATTGTGTAGGAGGATTTGATTGATGTGGTTGTTGTTGACTAGGGATAACTTCAATAATTGCTACCTTCTTTCCTTTGTTTCTACCAAGTGTCGTTATATTGGATAACTATAACTCAAATATCAAGATTAAGCATAAACATAAGTCAAACATAATCCAAACATCAACACTCATAGGAGCTGATCACATATTTCTAGCCTATATACCATCATAGAGGTCTACTATGCAAAGGATCATCCATAATTATATGTGAATTTCTAATATTACTACTTCTCGATTAATCACTACAAGTTCATAACCTAAGTTTGAATTCAAACAAACATAATGATACGTGACATTGTTACACCACTTGTATACCTATTGTCAATTAAAGATAAATTGCCAATAGATATACATTATAACTTTAAATTATATTTAAGATTAGATAAATTAAAAATACTTTAATTTTCTAATTAAACAATTTATATGCATAGGATAAGATTGATGTCTAACAACGCACATGACTACCTAAATATTTAGGAATTTAGAAGTGGTTTTGGTTAACCTTTTTGTATATAATTTTTCGTATAATTCAATCATTTCATCATATTATATTCCAATTAAATATAGAACATGAAATTATTGTCTACTTTATTTGAGTGCAATCATGTTAGTTCTTTACCATTATTAATTGGTTCAATTAATCATAATTTAAAACTATTTTCAAAGCATCATTTCACCTTGGTCAAGGATTTCTCAAATTAATACTAATCGAGAATAACATAATATTCTCCCTAATCATTTTAAGGTCACAAATCTTATATTGATTATTTAACTATCTTTTATAGTTCATACTACATCCAATAACTACCGATTGACCTATTATTAATTATAATAGGTGATAAGTAGTATCAAAATATAAAAATCCTTATAGAGATGCTTTAGTGATTTCAAGTCAGAAGATCACTTATATAATCATCACAATGAAAATTTCTATAGACATACAAGTAATGTTCTAAATAAAACTCTTATATCGAGTTTGTTTAGTGAAAATGTTCTATAATATGCACCCTTATGTTCTTTTAAGAATTTTTATACTTTAATCTGTGAGATCAACTGTTTCCTTTATAAGGAAGAAGCATAACATGTGCTAGTATTTTTACGCTCTATTAATGTCTAGTCTCAATAGAATAATGACTAAGAATAACTTAGAGATAATACATTATAAAATATAAATCTTATAATTATGATCTTATCATAATTTCATTTATAATATATAGGGTTAATTACAAAAAATCCCGAACTTTGCCTAATTTTGCAATTATAGCTCGAACTTTAAAAAGTGATAATAAAATGCTTAAACTTTCAATTTTTTTCAATTCAAGCTCGTCGTTATCTATTATCTTTGCTGACGTGACTTGCCACGTGTTCTAGAAACCTTAATACACTAGTGATTAAGATTAATGAAACAATGTTGTTTTATGATATAACTAAAACAATGTCGTTTAAACAAGATTAAATCCCTAATTTGTCGATCCCATACCTCAATAACTTGACCAGCTTGGAAAAGAAGATAACCTTTGATGTTTAGCCTTAATTAGGAAGTATCTAGAGACTCATTCAACTGGGGAGGGTTTATTTACCTTGTTTATAAAATGCCACCGTAGATTAACTTGTCTGTTGCTTACAGTAACGTTGTTGTTGTTTTTTGTTTAGTAGTTGTGGTTTTATGTTGTCATTTGATAATGCTTAATGTAGGAGAGGTGTTTTTCTCTCCAGAGGCTATACTTTAATTCTTATTAATTCAACTTTTTTAATTTTCAAAAAAAGAATTACCACCTAGTAGATATATGGTCACATAAGATGTGATTGATAAAGTCATTATCTACATAATTTAAGTTAGCTGGTTTGTTGAGCAAACTCGAGATTAACTAAATTGACTAAGATTCCAGCCCATTAGAGATATTATAGAAATGTTTTTATAATAATAACAAGGGCTATTATTTCAAATAAAATAATGTGAGTAACCAAATAAATGATTGAAATCTTATCTTATTTGATTGACATGACACATAACCAATTGCCTACTTTTTTTACATTTATTTTATTCTGAGTAGAATTTATCTTTTTTATTATAACAGATACTAAGTTTTAGTTAATAAATTTTCTTAAGCATAGGTTAGGTTTAAGAAGAGTTCTCAAATTTAGAAAAGAAAATCGTATGCCCATTATGTAATATTGCTATTAAACCTTGTTAAGAACTTAGTGACAAAGTTTAAGAGATATATCAATATCACATGAGTGACAAATGAAATATTTTGAGTTAACTAATGTGTAATAAACTTTAATAGCAACATGTAAGATAGATGTTAATATCATAATAGCACAATATAAGTAGTTGAATTTAATAGAACTGAAAAGTATAATATTTTGATGGAATTGTTTTACTCAATTTAGCCTTCAAAAGCACAAGTAAGGACTACAATTAAGGCATTTGCTATAGTATAATAATAGTTATCGTTAGAAGAAGATAGTTGCATGAATGTTCTTGTGAATATAAGATCTGATGGAGATCATATATATTTTCAAAACATATTTTTTTAGTATCTGATATTGAACTTGGATTTAAGATTAATAAAATGATCAAGGCGTGATAAAAAATAGATTATTGAGTAAAAGTAGGTAATCTGAATTTACACAAATAGTTTATATGTGTTGGATCAAAGAATATTTATGCTTAACATAAGTGACAAAGAATGAAAAGTTAGATAATTAAGACTATCATTTTATGCCATGTTGGTTAAAATAACATAATCATAATTATGAAGTTGCAACTAAGGATAAATGTATAATTTAATTATGAATTAAATGAAAGTTGTGAAATTTATTAGATTAAAAACTAACCAAATAAACTTTTAGTGAAAAGACGATTATGTTATTAAATTGTTAAATCTCATAGATATGATGTATTGGATATAATAATAATAATAATAATTTAAAAAGGATAAACAATTGTATTTTATTATATTTACTAATTATTTTATATGATAAATCTCCACGTATTAAGATCAATATCAAAATTTTCTCTATTATTTATAAGAAATGAAATTCTGTAGTAGTTCTTCGTGCAGTTTCTGAAGTTAAGGACTGAGCTAGGAGAAAATTTCAAATGCAGGATAGGAAATGCGGATGTTGCTTCTCTCTACTTTGACGATTGGAGTAGGTTTGGTACATTGTGCAACACTCTTTAAATGTCTTTACTAAGTAGTAGATATCATACGAATTCAAAAGTTAAAATGTTGATTAATCATAATCAATGGTATAGAGTCCTCAGTGAATTGAAGGTTTTCTTACCAAGTTATAACCCAAAACAAAAGAGGAGGGATAAATATGTATGGTTAGGGCAATCATCTGATAAATACACTAATGATTTAGCTAAAGATGTGCCTAAAAATATAATCCTAGAAATGGAAGGATGGAAAGTGGAGTGGAGTAAGAACATAATGCCTAAAGTATCCTTCTTTATATGGCTACTAGTTAAAAAGATAATTCATACCCTACTCAAAATCAACTTTCTTAATATTAGCGAGTCTTGTTTATTATATAAGGAGGAACCCAAATCTGTTGAGCATTTATTCTTCAAGTGCAAAGTCTTTGACGAAGTTTAGAAAGTGATCATTGATTTATGCTAGCTTAACAGGCAGGGCCAGCGGTACACTAACTTTCTGAGATGGTTGCAAGGAAATGGAA
This sequence comes from Erythroxylum incrassatum, assembly GCA_026546855.1. Classification (NCBI taxonomy): domain Eukaryota; kingdom Viridiplantae; phylum Streptophyta; class Magnoliopsida; order Malpighiales; family Erythroxylaceae; genus Erythroxylum; species Erythroxylum incrassatum. The sequence goes on along the minus strand of JANVCL010000003.1, from coordinate 14,096,031 downwards.
GAATAATTAAAGGAGATATAACACTAACAAAAATTGTTTTTGGCTCATGTACATCTTATATATGGAAAGAGAGGAATAACATATGTTTTAAAAGGACTGGGAGAAATTTGGTTCAAATAAGTAAAGAGCTCATATCATGGATTAGAAAACAATTACTTGTGAGTAAGACAATTAAAATTTATAGTTACAATATAATTCATACATGGAGGTTATAGTAGAAAGTCATATAATTAGGGTATAGGACACCAACAGTTGAGGAGGACTTTGAAGCTCTTTGAAAGATTAAAGAAGCAGGTTAACACAGGTTGCCTTTTCCATCAATATAGCTAAAGATGAGTTTCACCTTAGGTTTTCTTGTATATAGATCTCAAGTGATATAAGTTATGTATGATAGTTTTGTTGGTTGTTTATACAACATGCTAAAGCAGTTAATATGATCCTTTACTTTGGTTTTATTTTATCAGCCTTAATTCTAGTTATGTGTAAAACTTTGTTAGCCTTATAATCTTATTAATGCATTCATTTAACTTTTCAAAAAAAATTGAGATTCTCTAATGAATACCTTCATAATTAAACTATATTATTATATATCTTTGTGTAAAACGGAATATACAATATAGAATATTGTATAATGTAATATTTATTTTTTCTATAGATATTCCTACTACAACAACTTCCCTCTAATGGTTCCAACTAAATCAATTAGTAATATTCTATACTAGATATAGAATGGTAAGACTTTAAAAGAGTTGTAGTTAATGATTTTGGGATGTGATGCTTAGTTAAAGCATATATTATCTAATAAGTTTAGAGCTAAATTAGGTTATACAAAGTTACAAGATATCTAAACGTTAGATATAATCTTACAAATTATATTGAAAAAAATGATTATTTTAATGCATACTTATAAGAGAACGGTTCTCAAGGTAAGTAGTGGGAGTAAGATAAAGTTTGAAATGGTTCAAATCTCATCATTAGAATTAGTGCCTTTGTTGATGCATTTAATTTATACTTGAAAAGGTTATGAGCGATGAATTCAAAGAGTTAATTTTATGGATAATTATAGATTTATGTTTACAAGAAGGTTAGTGAGAGTATAGTTATAATCTTCAATGGGAGTGTGTAGAAACATACTACTTATAGAGAATAACAATTTACATTTTAATTGTTGAAGATATAATAGTTTGAATCATACCTTATCGGAATGAAAGGGTAATAACTAAATTTTGGAAATTAGATTTATAGAGATAGATAAGGAAATTGTTTACTTACCATATTCTAAGTACATAGATTAATGTACTAAAGATATTTAGTAGTTGAGATATACTTATAAAGTATTAAAGATATCCATTATTCTATATATGAGTTGATATTTGAGTTTAAATACATATGGATATTAACCTCAATTTGATAGAAGTAAGTCATAATTAAGGTATATTTTTCTTAGAATATTATTATTTTAAGTAGTAAAAGTTTCACTATAGCATCAAGTGCTTATTAAGGCATAATACATTTTTCGTTAAGTATAAATGATTATTAGGTCAAAATTTTATTTAATGATTTTGGTATAGTTTCTTCCATTATTAAAATAGTAATGAGCTGTAAAAAAAATTAAAGTCATTAGGTGCGTGAAAGGAGCTATGTTCTTATCAAAGATCCAAGTATATATTTAGGTAGCTTCTCTTAATTATGATAATAATTGAGATGAAAGTTGTAAGATTTAAGTGATAGAGAATCTTGTAGGATTATCTTATTAAGCCACTGTCACAGTAGTAGCACAATTATCATATGCTTAAGCAATTGGTTAATTGTAACTTTTGTGATATAATTATTAGCCATTCTTTATCTTATACCTATTTGTTTAATTAACTGATGCATACACTAAAGTTTATAAGATAAATGTATAAGCAAATAAAATTATGATAAGACCATAATTATAAGATTCATATTGCATTCATATATTATCCCTAAATTTTTCTTAATTGTTATTCTATTAAGATTATATATTAATCGAGCATAAAGACTAACACACGTCATATTTTTTCCTTATGAAGAATGTAGTCGATTTTATACACTAAAGTATGGAGATAGTTAGACAAACTTGTGGGTACATTTTAGGGAACAAATTATATGAACTGACTCGATATGAGAATTTCATTTGAAACATTACTTATGTGTCTATGTAAATTTGCATTGTGATATTTGTATAAATGATCTTTTAATTGAAGATCTCTAAAGTATCTCATATAGGAAATATTACAATTTGATACTTCTTATAACCCATTATACTCAAGGGAGTTCAATGGGTAGTATTAGATATAGTATGGACTATATGTAGATTATTGAGTAATCAATATATGATTCATCATTCTAAAGTGATTAAAGAGAATATTCTATTGTTCTCAATTAGTACTGATTTGAGAAATAATACTTTGAAAATAGTTTTTAAATGTTATTAATAGTTCATCAATTATTAATTGTAAAGAACGGGCTCAAATAAAATAGACATTAGTTTCATATTTCATATCTAATTAGAATATTATATGATTAAAGGATTATAATATATGAAAAATAAGGTTAGCCAAAACCATTTTAACATTTCTAATATTTTGGTGATTATGATATGAAATAATTAAATCGTTAATCAATTCGCAGACTATCGACAAATTTTTCCACGCGCAAGTGAATAACAAATTACAACTGCAAAATAACGAAGACATCGACGTTTGGTAACGCAGTTCGGTACACTTGCCTACGTCTGCGGGGCCCTCACCCAGATTAAATTCTTTCACTGTAGTTTAAAAAAATTACACAAGATTGATCTCCCCCGTAAGACTCAATCTATATAACCGACTCACAACCTAACTATCCGTGAAAGATCTTCACGCCCAATAACACAATAGACTCGTGTTAACCTCGTCAGAGGATTTTTTTAACTATTTCCATTCAAAAGCAAAAAAAAAACAAGAAAGCAACAATTTCAGATCTGAAATTCTTCACCAAAAATAGTCAAGTAGCAGCACCAACAAAATATATATATCGATCTATGATGAAGCCTTCTTTGTGCTGCAAACATCAATTAACTTAATTCACCCAGCAAAAACATCCACTGCCCATTACCCTTGGACAGCTTGTTGGAGATCAAGATAATGTCGCTATACTGCTGCAAAACGCCCAACAAAAATTAATTCAATCAAGAGAATCAAACTAAAATAACCCAACAGCCAATTGACCCTTTTCTCTTGTATCGTTTACACCAAAAATCAACAGCATATACGTAAACTCCAGAAACCCTACACATACTTGCCACATCAGCTAAGAATAGGGATGACAATGGGTAAGGTTCGGTTCAGGTTTTTCTCTATCCATATCCATATCTATTTTTTATGACTCAACCCATATTTATATCCATATCCATCGATTTTTACGATTTACTGATCATATCCAAATCCATTGGGTTGTTCGGGTTTTTAGATATTCATCGGGTTGTATAGCACATAAAAATATAACTTTTAAATAGAAAATATAAAGAATAGAATTTTGCGAACGCTCCAAATCAAAATTACTTAAATAATAATAAGTAAAGATTTTGATTTGTATGTATTAAAAAAATCATAAAATTAGAATAATAAAAATCATAATATTTAGTACAAAAACAACATACATTTTTTCACAATTTATAACTGGAACAAAGATTGAAATAACAAAAGCTTCAAATTGTCTTTGCGTGAACTCCACAACTTTCAAAACTTCATCTCCATATCATTTGCATTATTATCACCCTATAAGAAAATAAAATATGATAAAAATGTGAGTACTAAGAAGTAAAGTGTAACAATGCACCCTCAAGTACTTGATTATTTACTCACTTATTTACCAAGTCAATCCTTGATTTTTTGTTAATATTTTATCTGTTGTAATCTAACTAGACTATAGGAATACCTGCTGGTTTATCTCTTCACGATTATCTCCAGGAGTTTGAATTCAAATGGTTGTTATTGTAATCTTGTAACATGTTAAATACTCATGAGTTCATCAATGAAAGTCAAGCTTTACAGTCTTTTAAAGTGGAGATTTTAAAGTTGTTTCTTCGTATAAAATTTTAATATTTTATTATATTTAACCATAAATATTAAAAAAATAGAGTTAATAAAAAACGGGTAAGATATGAGTATCCATGGTTCAGGTTTTACTCTACCTATATCCATATCCATTTTTTACAATTCAACCCATATCCATATCCATCGGTTTTTATGATTTAC
>JANVCL010000003.1:14077770-14091669 GCA_026546855.1 Erythroxylum incrassatum | reverse complement strand
ACAGCCGTTATGCTGCCGAAATTTCGGTAAAATGGGTTTAAAAATGAGTTTGAGGATTTATATGAATGTATAAGAAAATGATTAAGAAGAATTAAGTGAATTGAGATTTGCATGAGGAATAGTTTCCTAGAAATGGAAAACGATATGGTGTTGATTAGTATGAGAATGGTTTTAAGATGAATAAGATGAAAAGAAAAAGAAAAAGAAAAAGAAAGAGAAAAAAAATTTATACCGGATTTTGGAATGTCTTAGTGTTTCCAACGCGATCAGTTTGCTATGTTTCCAACGCGTCTCGCATAGTTTTTCGATAATTGTGTTCGGATGTCGAATCCGTTGTTGCTTTATGTTTCTATTTCGAAATTTGAATTCCGTGTCCGATACTTTGTTTTCGCGTGCCGATTAATTTGCTTCCGTTTCGTTTCCACTTCGAATTCGTTAAGAAATCCGTTCTTTCCGATTTCGTTTTCCATTTTTCGGTTGGGATCCGGTTCCCGGATCGAGTTCCAACATAGATGGTATCAGAGCAAGAGTGGAAATGCTCTGGTCTAGTTTGATTTTTCGTAAGAGGTTGGATTTCGGAAATGGGATCCTACAAAATGACTAAAAAGTTATTTAGTTAAACAATAATAAGTTTCAACCCTATTTTAAATAACTATACAAAATATTTAAATTTCAGCATAATCTTGAAAGAACTTATCCAGGATTGCAATGCTGTCACCATAAGCCGGCTTGGCACTTGCATTTGTCATTGAATGAGCCTAACCTAGCAAGGGGGGCAGCAAGCTTACTAACTCGACGGTGAGCCCAAACCTCAACCACTCCCTATCGAATACTCGATTGGAGATCTCCATGTAGAAACGCATTCTTCACATAAAATTGGTGAGCTATAGGTAGAAGCTAACCACTGGACGAAAGGTTGAGTATGATCCGCCCTGGGCTAGGTGATATCAGTCTTTGCCTCTGGAAAGCGCCTAGAACGGTGAAATAAAAAAAGTTACCCTCTTTTTTGAGCTCCTTCCTCTACGCCAAAAGAGAGCCTTTCTAAACTCGTCCCTGGTCCAACCTCACAACCCTTTGCGGGTTGGTCAGAAGTCAGTGTGGCAAGAAACCTTCTCACCTACCCAAGTCTTCGAGAAGGCACAAGACTGAAAAATACAAGCATTTGTGCAGGATGATCAGAAATTTTGCTTAAAGCAGTACCCTTGCATCATCTGTCAATCCCTCTATCTCACCCAATGCACCTTCTAACTCTTCAACTCTTTGTTGAATAATCATTTAGGTCTCAATACTCTTACACAATTCTTTTTTCACCTCTTTTATGTTATCACCAAACAACCTGACAGTAGCAATAATTGAATCTACATGGCTTGGTTCTCCTATATCATTTTTTCCCTTTTTGCTGAAATATTTTCAACTTGTCTTTCAACAATTGATGTTTGAGGTTGGGTAAAAGATTCATCCATGTCATGCAAACCATGTTTAACTACATATTCATCTTCACCACCTTCATTTATCCCTCCTAGACCTTCTTGCTTTTCCATTTCTTCAAGAATATCCGCAGTAGCTTGTGCATCATTTTCAGTTGCATGATCTTCTCCATAGATCCCATCAACTCACTATAGAAAGGAGAACTCTTCCTTCGAAATTGAGCAACATCCTTGTGACTAACAAGATAAAAAAAAACAATATTAATAATTTATATAAATGACAAGAAAGTAGTTAAAGAAAATACTTAAAACAAGTTAAAAGTTCTATACTTACACTCAAGTAAGATTCTCATACATGATCTTTAGCAGTGATGATCTTCTCTTCGCCATCTAATCCAAATCTACTAGTATTACCATATCATAAACAATGCTCCACTCTTTCTTTAAATTCTTAATCATAGACTCTATGTGAGGTTTCACTTTTATGTTTGAATTAGGAAGTTTTGTTGCTACCAATCTTTCTAATGCATTCAGATAGTCAGCTTTAAATCCAGTATCAGCATTGTATGTTCCCACATTATGCAAATCAATCATGTAGGAAACTAGCACAACATCCTCTTCATAGTTCCATTGTCTTTTTGTTACTTTTAAACTTTGAAAATCAGTAGTTGACGAGGAATTTCTTGACATACTTATCTAGCAAACTAAAGCATTATTGAAAAATAAAAAAATAATCATCATAATTAAGGAAAATATAAAAGCATTCTAATTTTTTTTCATTTTATTAACATTAAGCATCAACAGCTTATGAGAACAACATAGTGTATAATAGCAGCGTACAACATAGACGACAAAGAGTACAACAACTTGCGGAAACAATAATATAAAAACCCCAATCACTCAAACATAATAAAACACTTAAAAAATCTCAATTTTCATTTTGCCTAGATGTTCACCATTTATTAAACATTTTATTTGCCAATTCAATTCTCCAATTTGTCCTAGCATTAGTTGGGTCAATTGTTAGGTTTTGATTTATCAGCACCAGCACCATATAGAATAAGCAAATTATTAGCAAATGAAAGATGGGAAATTTTAAGTTTACTACATCTATAACGGTAATTAAACTCAGGTTCCTTATTAATTTGCATAGAAGTGATTCTTGATAAAATCTCCATGCAATTTACAAACAGGTAGGGCAACAAATGGTCTCCCTATCTAAGACCCTAAGCCGCTTTAAATATCCTAAATGGTTCCCTATTTACAATAATGGCAAAGAAAATTAAAGGGCAAGCTAAGATCCAGTTTCAAAACTTACTCAAATATCCTAAAGCAAATAGAGATTCTTTGATAAATTCCAAGCTAACGGTATTAAGTGCCTTGACAAAATCGATCTTTAATGCGCAACTATTATGAGTTTTGCCACTATTATATCCCTTAAACAACTCATGAGCAATAAGGATATTGTCACTGATGCACCTCCCATTTATTCATTCTCTTTAGCTATATATTGTTATGGATGAAATGAAAAACTTTTGATTAATGTTAAATATACATATTAAGTTTTTTTTACAAAAAATATTAAATAATGATGAAATTTTTATTAAATAAAATTTGTGAAAATTTTAAATTAGATAATTTTATATTTTCATTCACTTTTCATAATAAAATATTATATATAATAATAATACTTTCGAAATTATTCCAACATAATACAAATTGAGCATCTTAATTGATCATATTCATAGTCAACCCAAAAATATTTACAAATTGAGATTAAGATATGAACAAATTAAGCAACATCGTACACAATTTATTAGTTGGGGAGGCTCGTTCACAACATCTTTGACGTATCTTCATCCTTGTTTGGGTACTTGCGTGTATACACTATGGCGGGAACATAATCAAAGGAAATTTGCAAACTAATGCTCAACACAAGAATCCATTCGATCAAATATAATCCGACATGTTCATGAACTACTGATCGTCAAGAAGATTTGCAAACCAATGTTCAACACAAGAATCCATTCAATCAAATATAATCTGACACGTTCGTGAACTACTGATCGTCAAGAATCTCCACCAATAATGCACAACTGACATCTTTCAACATCTAAACACTTGTGAGCTTGCTCCTTTTCTTACTGATTTATATTTTATCTTTCTTCCTTATACCTCCCTGTAAGGAGTGGAAAGGGTATACCCTTTAACCTTTTGTCTTTCATGTATTCTTTCCATTATTTATCTATAAATCCCATTTTCCTTTTAAAAAATAAGCATATTGATAGACTAAATCTCAGTCCAACTATAAACTCATATTCTACCTGACGTGTAAGTAGATTTGAACTCATAGTCTACTAATCGTCTATACATAAATATTTATAAATTAAGCATTTTCTTCGAGTAGGGCTCAACATTAACAAGTAGATTTTACTTTAATTAACTCCAATAATTATTTATAAGCACATCTTCGATTTGAAAGTTCTATTTCTTGATTTTTAAAATTGATATAATATTAAGTTAAAATTAAGGGGCTGCTTGTTTTCTTTTTTTTAGGTTTTTTGTTGTTTTTTTGTAAAATTAGAAACTGACGCTATAATCATGTTTGGTTAAACTTGTTTTTATATTTCATTTTTAAAAATTAAAAAACAACAACCATTTTAAGAAAATGTAAAAAAATCATGTTTTCGTGTATTAAAAAAATTCAAAAAAACAAATCATATTGGTTTCTCTCCCTCTGCGCCGACTTCGTCTTCTGCATCTTCAGAGGTGTTGTGATTTCTCCAAGTTTGCTTTCGTATCTATTGGTTGTTGTGATTTCTCCATGTTTGTTTTATCTACTGCTTATGTGTATTTTTGTGTCTGTTGCTTGACTTGCTATTGATGTTACTTGCGCGTTCATCCACTTCTCTTATAATGTTCATCTTAATAGAAAATAGCAATAAGTGAATTAAGAATTTAGTTTTAATTATGCTACAAGACCAATGCATATGTCAATGTAGCATATCTTTATTATTCACTTATTTTGTTTCTACAATTCCTCCATGTATATGTTTCTTGTATGTGTTTTCGTATTTGTTGTTTGAGTTGTATTACTGGTACTTGCATTCATGGCCTTCTCTTCTAATGATCTTCGTCTTGATAGAAAACAAGTAGTGAAAGAATTTAGTTTTAATTATGCTAAATACTATCCACGTATTACTGTAGCATATATATGTTATTCACTTATTATGTTTCCTTTCACTTTTCCATATATAGTAGATCATGATAAGCATATCCACTATTTGTAACTTATGTTGCTTGGTTTGTGGTTTTGTGGAGAAAAGTTATGATTTTTATGTCACTAGAAAACCAAAGCATGGTAGACTTAAAAATGGTTTGAATTAGGTGGCCTCATGGCCATTTTCCAGTTGTCATAAAAGTTAGAGAAGGCACGGAGGCAATATTTAGGAGTTTGTGGCTGTTAGTCGTGAGACTGTAAGGTTTCGATCATCCATCTCATACATAATATATATCAAATATACGCAGCGAAAAATAAAACGGAACCTCAAAAATCAGATCTAATCATGCATATAGATATAGAAAACAAAAACATGAAATGTGAGATGTTTATATATCTTTCTGACGATCTCCTTCATTCTTTAATCTTCTCTGCTTAGGTTTCGTAAACCACAACGATCAGCGTAGACCGTCTCTAATGAAAGTACACACGAAGATACAAGGATGAAACCTTACTAGGAGATGGCTAGAATTCTTTATTTATGATGGCAAAGATAAGAACTCTTGTGAGAGTTAGAGATAAAAAGAGTGTGTGTGTAAGAAAGGACCTTTCTTTCTTACTTGTGTCTTACACAAGATGCACAACAATAATCTCTATTTGCTGCGTCATTTGGCCTTCCATAACCCCCATCACTAATGGAGAGTTATGGGAAGTTAATGGTCATGAATAGCATGAATTAATGGAAGTTGTGCGAAGTTAATGACCATGAATAACATGCAGTAATGGAAGTTTGGGAAGTTAATAGCCAAATTGGCAGCCAACAACACTTGTTTCTAATCCATTCCATGTAACGTTTCTACCACGATCATATCGCGATACAATCCCGAAACACTCTCTTATATCTTAAATCATCATTCAAGACCATTTTACTCATCCTTCGGATCTCCTATTTGTGTGATCAATTAGGTTTCCGGTTATGTTGGACACTTGAATTAACACTTAATTCAAGTAAGTCAAGAGCGGTATCTAGTAATACATCATGACCTCCAATTGACTGGAAAGTAAGTGATTTGACTACTAACCCTTTCGTACGCAATGTTGCCATGCAATTCATCCTTTCACCATCTATACCCTACTTGGTTTAGAGTATGGTCAAAGTATCAACTCCCATTAGACTGACTACGTCACATCTAGTCTAAGTGTTATTAAATCTTGTCCTGAGGATCTCATTACTCTATGTATCATTAAAGACTCTCTTCATGATACATATATGCTCTGACCAGAGACTCCCGAGTAATGAACCCGACAAGAGGCCATAGGTATCTTCTCCTTTTATTAGGAGTGGTGAATCCTTTATTAGCTACTCAGTTACCTCCAAATACCTCAAGCTGTACCCAATCACCACCCTAAGTATAATCCCTGAAAGGTACCGATGAATGGAGTCAAAGCACAGGATCAGTATCTGAGATATTCTTCATCACCTCAAGTCAAAGGATACTTACACCATTGTTATGATGAGGCTATCATTGACACTAGAATAGAATATCCATATGATTGTCTCATAGTAGGTCAATCTAATGTACTTACTACCCTTAGTAAGCATCCACATGTTAACTCTAAACAATTCATGTCTACAGCTTATGAGATCTACTGCTTGATCCAATCAAGAAGTATAACATGTGCTAGTCTATCTGGATTAATGATAGCCCATCTAATTAATCCTATGACTAGGGAAAGTTTAGATACTAACATAATTACGCATGATAGGAATCTCATTATCATAATCTCATTATGATTTCCTCCATGCTATGTTTTCTATTAAGGACTTCATTAAATCAATTTAATATCAACATCAAATTCATAAATGCATAAACATCGAAATAATGAAAAATGCCTTTATTAATTATAAAGTGATTTGTATAATAAGTGCTAAAGGTAATTGCCTTTAGAGCACTTTTCTAACAAACTCCCACTTGCATTAAAGTCAATCTCCTTGATATCTAATACCATAGGCGTGTACATGTGACACAAAACTCTTTTGGAAAATAGGTTAGTTAACGGATCATCTATATTTTGATTAGTGGGAACTCTCTCTATCTTCACGTCATTTCTACCAATGATTTCTCTAATCAAATGGTAGCGCCTGAGTACATGTTTGGACTTTTGATGAGACCTCGATTCCTTCGCCAGTGCTATAGCCCCGTTGTTGTCACAATACAATTGCATTGGGTTAGCGATGCTCGGAACCACTCCAAGTTCCATGATAAACTTCTTGATTTGTACAATAAATGCTAAAGGTGATTACCTTTAGAGCACTTTTCTAACAATGACTTCATCAATGGCAAAAAGTGCAGTAAACTTATTAGAATCTTTAGAAAGGGAATTAGAGAGAGCTTTCCTTCTCTTATTTCTCTTGTCCATAACATCAAAGCCATCATAGTTCTTGCGACCATCAACACTACATGTTTACTCCTTATTTTCTCTATATGTTGCTTGATTTGAGCTCCATTCTTCAAGTTTCTTACAAATGCTTGACAATGCCTTTGCCGTCAACATTTTCCTAACTTTAACAATAGTCAAATCTCTCTCTGAGCTAAGCATATTATTGCTGAGTAGTAGGGTCAGTCACATTAGCTTGGTAGTAAAAAAACAAAATAGAGAAACTAGGAATAAGTTCTTTAATTTTTACATATCAATTAATGGAAAAGCCAGAACTAGAACTGTCTACATGAAATGTAGTGTTTAGCACATAGGCATATAGCAAAGGCTTTAGAAGTCATGAGATTGGTCATGAAACTTTTTACATATCAATTAGGAATGCCTATATGTCTAAGAAAATGAAAATCTTTTGCAGATGTTTTCACCCTTTAGTGGATATATCTTGCAACACAAACAATGAGTTGCTCAAAAGTCTAACAGATTCAACAATCTAACAAATTCAATAGTATATCACTTTTTTCCCTCTAGAAAATGAGTTATGGGGTATATCAGACTGGAGCTAAACTGTTATCTGTTAAATCAAAGTCTAAGAACTATATGAGAATTTGAATAGAAGAAAGAAGAGGGCTCTTAGTATTTACTCTTATGTTATATTGTCTTGGAGTTAAAGCTGGCCTGTACACCTGCATACTTCCACTATCAACCTATGTAGAAAAAGAACACCATAAACAGGAACTCTTTTTAGAGGGAGAAATGGGAAGTGGGAACTGATACTTCTAAATGTTAAGTACGCAACATCTAGAAGTAATGTGATTAGAATGAGTTCTCTAATGAGTACTATAGCTCTTCGTTTGATCCTCATGTGTTTGAGTTCTTCAGTTAAGACTTCACCTCCTCTACTAAACTTACCGATAATGTCATCTTTTGTGGGAAGCTGATACTTTATAAAGAAGCAGCACAAAACCTTGAACAAGAAGTGGAAACAATAGTTGGAATAACATTATTAAAACCAAAACTTGACAATGACAGGTAGTAAGCTCAACACATGATAATATGACTGCTTGTTTATTTATATTTTTTAAACATTAAAGTGCATGTCAAGATTTGACATTTACAAAAGATTAGAAATGTTTATGGCCATAAATGTAGGGTCGTTTTCTTTTTGCTGGGAAGACATGGTCATAATCATATTCGTCACTTAAAGAGTCATTTTGATGTGGTGACAGCTGATGGGGCATAGAGTGGAGCCTACTTCACTGACAACACGCCCCTTTTTGTCTCCAAACTTACATCAAGTTGATAGAGAAACATATATAGGTAATCTGTGATAGACATTCACTAGTTTCAAGTTGTTCAAATGGATTAGATTTAAGCATAAGCATTCGAGGCAGTAGATAATCTCTGCCCAATTTATATGTAAGGCACCCCAAAATATACCCTAGTTAAAATAATATAAGTTTATGAAAGTACGTGTGATAAGAGTTAGAATTTTGCTACGATTAGAATATGAAAGACTTATGACTTGAATTTTTCATCAAGTAGATTATAGTGAGTAAATTGGAATTAATTGATACCATTAGAGAATTGAAGTATTTAAATGCATATTTATAATAGGAAAACTTTCAAGTGGCAAGATAAATTGGTATATGAAAATTACAATGATTAAGCCTATGAGTTAGTGACATTTGGCATAGTGGATACATTGACAAATGGCATAGTTAATAAAGTGACAAGTGACCTAATAAAATTATGGCATTTGGTAGCATTTATTAAGTGAAACATGATTTAATGGAAGTGTGGCAAATGGTAGCTTAAGTGCAGGACATATGTGACACATGCTAGAAGACACATGCCTTATGGAGCTAGTGACACCTAGGTGGTGATGAAACAAGTTTCTGCTGGAAAATTTTTTGTTTTTCTTTTTTTATTCACCTTGTTTTCTTCTTCCACGAAACCTCCCATCTCCTCTCTAGCTTCTGGACTTTTGCTGGTGTTTGGAGTATCAACCTTTAGAAGCTTTGTAAGTTATTTCATTAAGAAATAGGTCTTGTGATTCTATGTATTATTACGTCATTGATGCTAAAAGTTGCACATTAAACTTAGATATGTGTTGGTTGTTTGGAAGCTTGATTTACTTGATTCTTTGAAGTTAAAGAGGTAAGGGATTTCTACACTTGATAACATGTGTTGTTTGATGTTTGATATGGATCAATTGTGTACTAAAATGGGAAAGAATTGAGGTTTGATACATGCTGGAAACTGGTTCGGATGAGTAGTTCTACTATACAACTTTCGGTATTTTAGCCATATCATGCTCTATAGGTATCAAATTTGGATGAATTTAAATTAGTATTAAACTAGAAACTTATATCTACAACTTTCGTGAAGGCTTTGAATTTGATTTCTGTCACTAAGTGTGTCAAAAGTTGAATTGAAGTTGAGTATCTGGAATCTGTCACTGCTTGTGAATAGTATGTAGTCATTTGGGGATAATTTTCAAAATACTGAACCAAATTGCATACAATTGGTGTCAGTAGAAACTTAATACATAAGGGAATAAATGTGTAGAAGAATGTTTGGCTTAAATTCTTCATTTTCATTGTCAAAATGATCGTGTAACATTGACCCGAAAGTCTATTTGTGGAAAAGTTGGAAGAAATGAAGTGTTTTCACTGAACTTGCTTTGGTGTTTCGATTATAACTTGCACTGTGGATATCCAAATGAGTTGGTTCTTAATTCAGATTAAACTAGAGACATATTTCTACAAATTTCTTGAAGAATTTGAATTTTAAGTTTGTCTATAAGATTTTCAAAATTTGGAACGAAATTGAGTCTTAGCTTAGGTTGTAGCTCTACCAGGGACAGAAATCATATCCTGTGGTTTTTGAATAAACTGTATTGATGTAGGCCGAATTAGACTGAGGTGTCTTCACCAAAGTTGAAGCTTATTATCTTAACTTTAAATTGGTATAAAGTTTGTAATTTTTGGATATTGAAATTGAGAGTTATGAGGTGTACAACTTGGAGGCATGATTATGCATTAGTCAAAATGTCAAATGTACACAGTCTGTGGTATTTTGAGCATATCTCTTTGAATAATAAATCAAATTGGATTATTTTAGAGTCATTAAAAACTTAAGATACTATAGAACAACTGTCCAGAAGGAAGTGTTGCCTAATTTTGTCGTTTACCCTACCAGATTAATTATACAAAGTTGACTCGAAATCATATGGGTAGAAAATCTGAAGTGGTCACTTAGGCTATGAAATTGATTTCACATTGTTTTATTTTGGTCCAAATTATAAGTACCAAATGTTACTAATGTGGACTTTGATATCTGATCGGTTTGATGATGAAAATTACAATAAGATACCCAAAATTGTCATGAACATGCATCATACACATTCAGTATACATAAATAAATTTTTAATCATGCACAATAGTGATTTGTATATGTGTTAAATGATATAGAGGAACGCATATAGCGACCACTTCCAGATATTGCAGGAACTTCAAGGCAATAAGCAAACGAGAGTAATTGTAAGTAATTTAGATGATAAATTTTGTGAGTAACCTAAGATAGTCTCACCTTGATTTGTCTTGTTTATTACTGTATTGAAATTGATACTGATGAATGTGTGTTGAATTGTGTACTGATTCCAGACATGAAGGTCCGAGATGTTGATTGATGAATGTGATATTGAAGTGCTATTTACCTAACTTTGTTTTACTTGTTGAATTTGATTTATGCTGATGGTATTCTGAATTCCAGACAATGATTGTCCGAGGCGTTTGATGCATGCTTATATCATTGCAAGTGCTACTTGCTTTGCACCTGAAATGTCTGAAATGACCTTGTTTTATTTTAAAACTACTGAGTCCTAGTTGTGGGTAAATAGGCATGCCTAAAAGGGTCTACAGCTGCTCTTGTTATTGACACCTCGATGTCTCCTGTTATTGACGCCTCGGTGTCTCCTGTATTGACACTTCGTTGTCTCCTGAATCAAGACATATGTCTCTTCTGCTGATACCAATTATGGTATCTCCTGTATAAGTCCCTATTGGATCTCGTTTCCGGAATCCAACTCTTAACAAAATACCATCATACTTAAGAGTGGTTCCTTGTAATCTCTTCTTGCTCTAATACCACAAATGTTGGATCCCATTTCTGGAACCCAACCCTCTTGCTCTGCTACCACCTATGTTGGATCTCGCTTGCTTCCGGAACCCAACTCATGCTAAAACATGAATGCGTGCATATTGCCTTGAAGGGTTATTGCATTAAACCCTCATTAGCCATCATAATTTTTTTTGTTTCTCATAACATCCCAAAAATTTACTCTCAACTTGTTCAATGGCGTGCCCATACAAATCAGTCACCATGCTTGAACTTATTTCTCCTGCTTGTGAGCACAATTTGGAAATCTTAAGACTAGTATTTCAATTTTACTTCTTAAAAGTAATCATAGCTCTAAGTCTCTAGTTTGTTTTGGAGTACAAATCAACTCAATCAGAGTTCTATAGCTTAAGATATGCTTAAAAAGCTCAAGTCTGCTCAAACCCTAATCCTGCTCTCCTAACCGACCTCTCACTTACTTTAATGCGAACTTTCTCAAATCAACTCCAAATGATACAAATTTTTATTGAGAGAAAGATACATGTCATAGGAATCCATTCTTCAAGAATCACTTCATTTGGAGGTCGGATGAGGGAGTTATCCCAAAAGAGTGGACCATGTTTATTCCCTAAATCGATTTGAACCTATCTTGGCACGATTATCATAACTCTCACCACAAATCTCGGATGGATTTCGTTTTTGAACCATTGGAAAGAAGACTTCTAAACTACAACTTTCATAAGACCACAAAATCTGATTCTGCCTCTAACAGTGTCAAAAAGCGCCATCTGTCCCGTGACTATCCGCTAAACGGACATACATGTCCGTTTAACAGACATGTATCAGGCTTAAGAGGCCAAAATAACCCGAGAATGTCTGTTAAACGGACATCCATGTCCGTTTAACAGACATAGACTGGCCAAGGGATGTTTTTACACTCGAGAAGGTCCGTTAAATGGACCTTATGTTTGTTAAACAAACATTGGGGCTCCCCAAAGTCCTCCGATGCCTCTCCAAAGGTTCCAACCTTCATCCTAACACCATATACACTTATAATCTTCACAAATTCACTTATTCTAATGCCAAAACACTTCATAACAACTCAAACATCCAAGTTCATCTCACAAATTCTCAAATCTCAACTCAATTGGTTCATCAAAACCTCCAATTCCAAACTTTCATCAAAGCTATCACATACACCACTCCTATGCAACATCATAACTTGTAACCATCATATCTCTTCATTCCGATGTCCAAAATTTACAAACTTTAGAGCGTTTGAAAGATAAAGAGATCTTCTACAACTTCTAAGAACACCATTTTTACTAATTCTACTCAGATTTTTCTAGAATTTTCCTTGAATCCTGAACACAAATCTCACCACTATTAAAGCTTACAAAACCTTCCTAACTTTACTTTTTCAATTACAACATCATTATTAAAAATTCAACTACCAATTGGAATTCATCAAACTCTTGATCTCAATTCATTTGATTCCTCATATTCAACAACATCTCATGATTCATAACATTCCTATCGTTCTTTTCCATAGTGCCTCACTTGTATATATGTATAACAATAGGTCATTCATTAACTCAAGTGGATAGCCTCATTCAATTATATCTAATTTCAACCCACCACATCATACACAAATCATAATTCATATCCATACGCAAATCCATATTTCATTAACATCATATATAAGAGTTTACAAGCTCCAATGGCATTTCCAAGCCATATTACAATATTTCACAAAATCACAAATTACATCATTCAATTGCTCAAATTGCAATTACAACTTTGTATTTACATCAATTATTCCAAAACAGGACAAACATGCAAATTGTAGAGTAATGCCTTGACTTTCTTTCACTTGGTCCCTTGCTCAATACCTGGAGATGGGAACAGAGAGGGGGTGAGTTCGAAAGCTCGTGGGTAACACTTTTATAATCAGTAATAAGCAAAAACCATTGAAACATTACAATCATAGCAAATTCTCACAAAAACCCATAAAACATATATTTCTTAACTTTGTTAAACCAAAATCACAATTCTCTTAAGTCAAGCATTTTTCAAACTTGTTAACACATGTAAACACACAAACACATCACAAATGGCTTGGTAAGTCCATAAACATGATGAACTGCACAATTTCATAAAATGGTCGTGTGTAGTTGTAAACTTGAGGGAGTCCTGAAAGAGCTCCGTATCACTAGCGGGCAGGCGGGAGAAGCCTTGACTTGGTCAACGTGCAAGTGACAATTCTTGGATGGACTAAACCAAACCCACATAACATGTAATTCATGAACAAAAAATATTTTGCCCAAATGGCACATTCTTGAAAACTTGTTTTTCATGAACAAGACATATTTCCCAATTGACACAATTCAACAACCAAAATCTCGTACCAATCATAAAAACTATTTTTCAACTCAATCAAAAGCAACACATACCATACTTGCAAAGCAATTTGAACTTGTTTCCAAAATTCACACACAACAAACACATAGGGAAAATTCTCAATCATTTAAAGAACCATAAATGCTCACTAAAAAGGTAGTTGGAAAGATCATTAACTACATTTATGGAAGAACATTTAATAGCCTATTAACTCAAATATAAAAATGTCACCCACCTTAGTGTCCTTGCTTGAATCTTGCTCAAATGGGCCTCTCCTCTTGCTCCTCTTGCCTC
>JANVCL010000003.1:14034760-14052281 GCA_026546855.1 Erythroxylum incrassatum | reverse complement strand
TTTAGGCCATACCTTAACAGAAACCTCAATATATCTCAATCTCATCTAACAATACACATTCTTAATTTTCTTTTTTTATTCATTCTAATTTCCTCATTTCATGCCACTTGACACTTCAAAATTTCAAGAAAAGTTCGGGGTCCAACATGTAATTAAAGTTGTTCAGACTCTTTTGAATTAGTAATGTAATGAAGTTTCTTTTGTGTATGATTATGTTTATCTGGTGGGTGAGTTGGATGGTTTGAATTATAAAACTGAATGTATGTGTTTGTTTAAAAAGTTTGAATGTTGGGAGTTTGGGTTTCAGATCTTGGGAATTCGCCACGGTGAACTTCTTCTGCGAGGCGTTCGCTGCGGCGAACATTTTGTTGCCGCGGTGAACTCGCCACCTTACATGCTACCAATCCTTTAAATTTGAATCCTTTCGACCCTCCCCTCGAGTGATCCTTACCCGACGGCCTTGAGAGGTCGCCTTGGGATAGGGAACGGGACCTTTGCCCAACAAGTATAGTTTACTGGCATAACATAAAATATGTATGAAACTCTCACTAGGTGTTGTTGTTGTTGTTGTTCATTTATATAAGATTAATTTTAATTCATATGTTTAGTAACTATTAGTATGATTTTAACCTAAATATAGTTATAGTAACTAACTTATAACAATAATAGAAACATGAATTTTATTTTGGCTTTCAATTCAAACATTGGGAAACTCAATTCGGAACACGAAGGAGGAAAAATATTTTTAAATGAAAATTAACAATAAAAATAAAAAATAATGCTCACTCTTACATTTAAGTTTTCAATTTGGCTACAAGTCATTTCATGAATAAAGATTACATAATTGTATATACCTTGGAACCTAACAGAAGATCATCATTAGAGAAACAAAGTTATTGGCAACAATTCCTTTATTCGCTTATGGTTGTAAACTTACCTTTATGTTGTCACATTGACTTTACTATTTGTTCACACCCTCATCATCTCTGTGATAATACTAGGAAAGAATATGTTCTTAGCTTCTCTTTATCATGAACTCATTCAAAATGAATGGCTTGTTTACTTTGCTTTTTAAAAATTAATATTAGATTTCTATTTATTGATCCATATTTGTCCTTGTCTTCTTCATAAATCTTATTATGTTAAAAACCAATCTAATATTGGATATCCTTTTCTTACTTCTCGTGAGTGATAAAAGGCCATCCTTCTTCCAACTATCATCTTATAGGTTTTTAACCTTAAAGACTTGAGGAGTTTCAATTAGCTTGTTGTACTTAATTGTACTTAATTAACCTACATGTTATCTCTATAATATCAAATGATCTTAATGCCATAGTTGAAGTCATGTAAACGGATGCCATTTTTTACTCTATAATAAATTTCAAGTTGAATGTTATAGCTTCATTCTTCAAGGAAACTACTCCATTTCTTTGTAATACTATATAGTAATTTTCAAGTTGAATGTTATACCTTCATTCTTAAAGGAAACTACTCCATTTTTTTGTAACTCCATAGTTTTGTCCTTAAAGACAAAGCATTGTTTAATAGGATGAATGACCAACTGATAATATTTGTATTACTTTGAATCATCCACCTTATTTGCCTCCTCTTATTTTTTCATCTAAGGAAAATCGATGAGTTTAGCTTCTAAAAGGTTGTCTAGCATCTCTCTATCCTTTAATGAATTATTTCTTCCTCCTTTTTTACTAAACATGTTACCATTATTTCTTGCTTCACTTTACCTTTTAGAGTGGACTTAAACAATGCCTTGTTTATTGTCATGACTTGTTTATATTCATTTAGAGAAGACTTGTGCCCTCTGTGCACTTTTTTTTCTTTATTCTTCTTAGGCTCTTGAATTGGTAACATTTTTTTTAACTGAATTGGTAACATTCTTTTGACTAACTATAATAATATTAACTTTATATCATATGCATGAATTGCTAAGTCTTTAAAATCTTAAGTCTTATTCCTTTTAAGATGTGGTAAAGTCCCCCCTGCATACCTTGAACGCATATAAATGAAGCAATCCCATATAGGTAATAGCTAATTATATTATGTACAAAATCATCATACATCTCAATACACCAAATCATATTTTGTACAAAATATGATTTTGTAATCATCTTTGCTTTTCACTTGGCTTATAAAAACTTAATAAGTTTTTAATCATTTTTTGTAATCATTTTTGCTTTTCACTTGACTTATGAAAACTTAGTAAGTTCTTTCTGTATTTGTATTTCCATTTGGACTTTGCTAAATTGGATTTCTCTCTTATCACCACTAATAAGTATTTGCTACCTTTATAATAGAATAAGTAGAATTAATCTATCATCACTATCATGACATATAGGCAGTAAAGAAAGCATAATGCATTACAAAAATATTAATGTATACCATTTTTACCTTAACTGATGATTAAACCAGTACCTCAACTTAGTTCTCAACAAAAAATCGATGATTACCCATACAATCAAACCAGAAACAAAAACCCAAACAATCAAAGTAGTACACAAATCCCAGTAAAAAATAAAATCCGTTGACGTCGTAAAAAACAATCAAAGATGGACCACTTACCTCAACCAATGTTTAAACGGAGTAGACGACGATGGCACACAATGGAAGATGGATGCAGAGAAGGGCAAACAGCGAGGAAATCAACGATGGTACACCCCGACACTTCTTTATGCCGCCAAGCATTCCCACCTAATTTACGAATGGATATCGTCTTCCATCGAAAAAATTATCAAGATAATTTCCTTTTACCTTTACAGACGAATATTTTATATGTCGTAAAATGCAAATTTTCATACAATGTTGCCAACAACAATTGATTTTCTGTCACTAGTTGACCATGGTATTTTTATCGTCGGTAATTTGTAATTTTTTATAGTGTTACATTACTTTATTGACTATTTTGACTTTGCTATGTGGAAAGTTGATTAATTTTACAAGTTGACCTCCTTAAACATGTTTTTTCTCCCTTTTGCTTGTTTTATATGGATTTTCTCTTCAGCTTCTTTATTTTCTTTTTCTCGAATGAATGCCCTTAAGCAAAAAAAAAAAAACCATGGCTACAACTTAAGGAGCGTTGATAGAATGGCTAATTGGGACCGTAGGGACCTATCAGACTAATTGCCAACTTTTGAGCTGGAAAATGCAGTGACCTAAACTAGTAAGCCTCACCATGTTTCTGTTTTGTATTAATGGATTATAGTAATTATGGGTGAACTTTAAGCATTGTTTTACTAATATATTGTAAAATTAAACAATTTAATTATAGCACTCCAGAATTAATTAATTACCATCCAAGTATGAAAAATAAAATAAAATTCAAGGTATAAGCATAATCTAATATGCTCTTAAAGGTGAGGCGATGGTTAGATTTATAAGGTCTTGAATCAACTGGCTTTTGGTTGTAAACAATTTAGCATTAACAAAGTGATATCCGATTTACATTGCAACATTATTCCTTACTATTTTCCAGAAATGTTTTTTTTAATCTTTCAAATGAGAGACAATTATAATAATAACTAATATTAAGATCAAAATATTTATGTCATTTAACTTTTGAGAATATTAAATAGTCTCTTTCTATTAAGAAGATTCGAATTTGCCTAGTGTTGTAAAGAGCAACTCTTTTTCCTAAACCAGTTATATAAGGCTCGTTTTAATTTTTAAAGTTTTTGTTAAAATTTAAATAATATTTTTAGTATTTAAATAAGAACTATTTAAATTAATTTTTAACTAAATACAATTACTAATTTCTGTTAACTTTTATTAACATAAGACTTTGTGGGACTTTTATATATTTCATATTAAATGAATTATAACACCAATTTAACTATTATCTCAATAACTTATGAGTCTCTTATTTTAAAAAAAAGAGAATCAATATTAAGTGCCTATTTGGATAAGCTTTTGGGAGGTTAGTAAGTACTTTTTTCATCACAAAAGTCCTTTTTAAGAAAAATGAGTGTTTGGTTGTAAAATTAAAAAACACTTATTTAATAGATATAACTTTTTTTACCGCTAAAATACATTTTTTTATGAAACTCAAATTTGAAGTTTTTAAAAAAATCTCTCAACTGGCTTTTTCGGGTAAAATTTTCAGATCAATTAATGAGCTTAATTTTTAGTTCCTTTTGTTCTTATATTTTATACATAATTCTTACAATACCCACAAACTCATCTTCACGTTTATCTTGTAAACACATCTTCTCTATTACAATAAAATGCATAATTTATTATGTATTTAACTATTTACTCAATTTGAATATTTATATTGAGATTTATATAATATTATTTGACTTTTTATGTGTTTTAATTTTTATTTTGATATTAGTTTTATTTATGTTATAATCCATATAAAAGATTCACTTAGATATATTTTCATTTATGTTTCATTTGGTTTAAAATTATATCATAATTAATATATTGTGTTTTGCATATTGTTTAATATACTTTATATAATATTTGTATGCATAAATAATTTTTATTGCAAAATAAAATATAGTGAAAATTAAAAATACTTTTTATTTTTATGTTACCAAACAATCTATTGTATGAAACTATTTCAAAAAAAGCTCTTTTTAAAATGATAATTAAACAGTCAACTAACTTTTTAGAAAAGTTATTCTTAAAAAAGATCTACAGAAAAAGCTCTACTTACAAAAGTTCTATTGGTATAAGCCCAACTAAACAAAGGCTAATAAGATTTTGTGGTTCTGTTTATTTAAATTTTAATTATAATTTTTATCAAGTAAATAATTTATTTAAATACTATTTGAAGTTAAATTCAAAATTTGATACATTTTTTCTCACGAGGTGTCCTAACTATGGAAAAATACCTTTGAGTCATCTACACTCAGATTAATTCTTGCTCAAACTAGATAAGTTTTTTATAAAAGGTAAAATTTTGACTTCAAATTTTAAACGATTGCATATGCTGTACAAAATTTGATACAAAATTTAATAACTAAAACTACTTTGTTAAACTTGACATTTTAAGATTACATTCTTTTCGAAAACAGCGAACAGTGAAAAATCCAAATCATCGCAGGAAATCATCAGCCGTGGCCCATCTTGAGTTGACAAGAACACCCTCGCATTTGATTTTATAAATGAAAAGCAACGATAAGTTGAGATATTTTTTCTATTTTTAATTTATCTTATTATATTTTATAAAATTTTAATTATTTATTTTATAAATTTTATGTAAATTTTACGTCAGATCTGTATAAATAAATGGTTTTAAAATCCTATAACATTAGATAGGATCAAAACTCGGCAACGATCGGTGCATTGTTTTATTTCATAAATAAATAAGCGTAACAAAAGCGCCGCTTTCGTTTCAAACAAAACAAAACAAAAAAAGTGCCGCTTATTCTTGAAGGTTACAGCTGCTTTTGCTGTCTTTATGTGCCTGCCAGCTTTCTCTCAACAGACCCTCCGTTTTGAGAGCGACTCCTTTCACTTCACTTCACTTGTCTGGTTTACTACTTCGAGGAAGAAAAACCCAGTTCGTCTTCTTCATTTCTAGTGATAAATTAAGAGACTAGAGAGAGAATGGAAAAGGTATTAACAAAAGTTAGTAGCTTGAAGCTAGGGGGTTCTTGGATCTCAAAGACAGCTAAGGAGGAGCTCTCTAACATTACTGAAGACATCACTGTTAGTATAAAGATTTTATCTTTAATGCATTTTGTAGTTTTTCTTGATTCCATTAATTATGTTGATTTGTTCCTCCTTTAACCTTTTCTTGGTAGTCAGATTCTTGTCTGGTGTTCTTTTTGGTCTGGGTTTAATCATGATTTGCATAATGCGGGTGGGTTCAACTTTTCCCATTTCATAACTTGTGCTAATTTGTTTTGGATCTAATGGATCATTTTTCCGGGGAAAGCAATGACCACGGACATGAGTTTTGGAATACACGGAATTGGGTTTGGCAAATCCAAATGAGGAGGACATTGACGAGCATAAATGTACGTGCCTCTAGTAATGTTGGAGATGACTGTTGTCTGTTGGCTTCTTGCAGTCGCTGGTGTTATCTCAGGATTTGAGATTAAAATCCGTATTTTGTTACCTCTCTCAATTTTCTTATAGGATCGGTTGTAATGTGATTATCATTTCAGAAAGCCAAGTTGGTTGAGGATAAAAGAAAGGAAAAGGGAGGAAAGGAATGAAAATATTCATCTTGGAAGTATGTCATATTATGTTTTATTTTAATTGGATTACTCTTGGCAATTGGCTGTTGAATCCACGAAGTTGTGTAAGAATTTGAGTTTTAACCATGACTCTTATCTCGAAAAAGTTGTTTCTCCGCTTGCTCGTGTGAAATATGTTCTTACGTACATAATACTAAAAGTTCTAATAACCTCCTCATGTTGCAGAAGGTTTCCAATACGCTTGAAGAGAAGGCAAAATGGATTTTCAACAAACTCAAGGGTAAGATGTTTTTACATGTTTTACACCGATATGAATTGAAAATTTAAAACTAGTGCTCTCGGTTTTGCCGAACTTGTCTATTAATTATACAATACAAATATGTTTTGCATTGTACATTGTTTTCTAAGCTTCATTTACTGACAAAAGAAGATTCTACAAAGATATCTGAATCACAGACCATGCCTCAGCTTGCTATTAACTCGATTGCTCAACAGATGTTTTAAGCAGTTTCG
Source organism: Erythroxylum incrassatum (assembly GCA_026546855.1). NCBI lineage: Eukaryota > Viridiplantae > Streptophyta > Magnoliopsida > Malpighiales > Erythroxylaceae > Erythroxylum > Erythroxylum incrassatum. The sequence goes on along the minus strand of JANVCL010000003.1, from coordinate 14,045,604 downwards.
TATTGTATGGTACTGAAAATTCTCTCTTTTCTTTACATTGTCACATAAAAAAGGGCCATTTCCCTTGCATTTTAGGCGAAAGGCTATTCTAAAAATGAAATTGTATGGAGAAGCTGTTATCCTTTTTTTCCCCCTCAGTCTTTCTTGCATTGTGTACACCAGCTGTTAGATTTTGGTTCCAGATCTGTTGTGAACGAGGTTACTTAGTTTAAGTCTCCTCCAACAAACTTGTCTTTAAAAATAAGATTGAAATGTGAGCTCATTCTCTTGTATAGCAACATGAAAGTCGTGTATTGCCTGTTTATAGTAGATACCTGTGTATTTCGTGCAGGAAAGCCACTGAAAACTTTGCCAGATCTTCTTCGAGAGTACAATTTACCTCCTGGTCTCTTTCCTGAAAACGTGACCTGTTATGAATTTGACGAATCAAAGGCAAAGCTGATCGTATACTTGCCTTCCGTGTGTGAAGTCAGCTTCAAGGACTCTTGTGTACTAAGGTATGCAACTCGAGTGAAAGCAATCCTTATGAGGGGAAAGCTGACGGGCATAGAGGGGATGAAGACAAAGTTCTTAGTGTGGGTTAAGCTGACAAGTGTGGCAGCTGAAGGCTACAAGTCTGATAAGTTATGGTTCACAGCCGGTGTGAAGAAGTCAAGATCCAGAATTGTGTATGAGACACCGCAGACATCCGTGAGGGTGGAGGAGTTTTAACTCATTTTTGCTAATGGATAGATGTCCATTTAGTAGTAAACTATTAGAGCAATTAATGATAGTATCTATTTACTGATTAACATTATCAAACATCTTATTCCATAAATTGTACTGTTACTTGATATCTGTTTTAACATTTTATGCACATTACTGTGATTTGGGTGCTAGAGGTACCAACTAAACGCTTTCATCTAACTCGTGCCTTCCCTATTTACCAGACACTATGATTTTATAACAAGTAAAAGGTCGCTATGAACTTTTACTTCTGTTCATAGAGGCCATATCGAAAATTAGTAAATATAAATACTTCAACGTAGACACTAAGAGAATAAAATAAATTATTACTCGTATGATTGATTCTACAGAAAATGAATTGTCTGTTGGTCCTAACTTTTATCATCTGTCAACTGGATCACGCCACACCTGAATCCTGCACTATTTCATATATGGAAATAACATTCTCAACACTCAATAGAAAGATTATGCACCATTCCAGAAGATCTGACCGTCTATTCTGGATAACTTCTTGAAGGAAATGAATATTGTGCTGCAAAAGATTTATAATTCGATTGAGGTCATTCTTGCAATAAACAACCACAAGTAATGCTATCATGAAAAATTACACAGGGTTGACTGTTTTAAGGAGACCATTAATTGATCAGAAACACGCCAGATTTTGAATGAAAGAATCTAGGTTAAGCAACACGGATATGTAGTGTGTTTAATGCATAGATATTATTTTACTAAACAGAGTTGCCTGAATAATAATGACATTCCTTTTCACTCATTTGATGTCTGCTTTTCTAAAGATTGAAGCACTTTCATGCTGTTGCTTTGCAACTGCTGATCTTATTACATGCACTCTCAAGCCTGAATCTCTCCTACACCAATCAATCATGCAAGATTAGAAAATACCTCCACAAATTTCAATTTGAAATCTAAATTCCCAAACCGTTGTGTGACCTCATATTCCTCCCTCAAGTATTCGTATATCTGAGCATATTTTGCATCTCTCCAAGCAATCTCAGATCTGGGGGTTTACAAAAAGAACCACCATAAGAACCCATCTCATCCCAATCCCATGTGTACATATCAACAAATGGTGACCAGTGACATAGAATAAAATGCTTGTAAATACTAGTTGTTAACCTGTAATTCTGCACTTCAAATTACATCCTAACTCAGAGCTACAAAAAATGGAAATTGATAACATCCAAGAACATATATTGACTCTGGCAAACACACTCAGACTAACTAAGACTATGCACAGATAATCTTACTCCTGCAACAATATAAAAATGGAAATAAGAACTACCTCTCAAAAAGACCAACTTTAAGAATTACATCAGCTAAATTTGAATTAGCTTTTCCAACAAGTTGGAGGAGTTTCCTCCTATCCATTGTGAATGTTCCAGTTTTTTCCATTGCACGGTTTATACAAGCAAACTCTTCAACCATTCCATCAACCTAGAGAGAAGGGAAGGGCATTAAATAAATAAGAAAAGAGTTCTCATTGCAAAAAGAAAAAGATAATACTCTTTCACGCTGTGAAAGAAAAAAGAAAAATACAAGCATCACAGCAACTGTACGATCGATAGAAAATATCAACAGTACCAATTATACCACATAAATAATATCGATTGTCTCCTACATAGCTCATAAGTCAAATCGGTGTTTGATTTCTTTATTTTGTATACAAATTACCTGTGAAACAAAGTAGTCCAAAGCAATACTTTGCCCCAGCACACTTCCAATAATGCGAATGCTATCCGTATCTAAAGTTTTAAGAACTATGTAGTCAGGTCCTCCTTGCATATCCTCAGCCAGAAAGGGCTTCTCCTTTATTGCATAATCTGATACAGTATCAAGTCAATTGTAAAAGAAAAACTAACAAGGAATGCAGTAAATTATGGAAACAATTAAGTTAGAAGAGCTAACTAATGATATGAAAATAAGCAAAACAAGTATACAAATGAGCAAGATATAAAACCAGCCATCTTTTCAACAATTAGGTGCCTCATATAATTATAGCTTCAGAGACTCAAATGAAAAGGAAATAAGTAGCTGATCCCACTAGTTAGAGAATATGGCTTCTTTGAGTTAAGCTTGCCGGCTAGAGCTTCTCCACTAACACTATCCAGTACGATATATGTATATGACACAAAATGCATTAGCATATTCATGATTATGCACAACATCAGGCATGTTAGACCTGGCAGATTAACTTATTAGGGCATGAACCTTCTGTTTATGAATATGATATTATAATGAAGATTATTGGTTAACACACCATCTTTCCTCATCTCAGCAAGAACTCCTGAAGCATGTCTTCTTACTATTTCCAGGTAAATCTCAACTTCATGATCCTCAATATTAAAGAGTACCACAGAACCATATTGAAATACAACCATGTATCGCCAATTGACAAGCTCTTTGACTCCATGCATCTGAATACAAGACAACATATCATGTCAGATGACATCAAAATGGATAATATCAAGAATATGAACAACAGCGATTGAATTATATGATCTCGGCAACCTTAGATTATTTGTATATATAAGAAAAACGGAAGAAGAAGAGGAAAGCCTTGAGCTATAACATACTGATTTTAGAATAAAATTAACTCTCAAACATCTTACGGTAAAGTCTGAAGGGAAATCACAATATCGGAGGGCAATATAATTAGTTGAGCGCGAGGTAGGAGGAACAACATTGCTTAAATTCTCTGCTTGCATTTTCTTCACATCAATACTGCCAAAACCATGAATCTGAGAAAACCAAGCCATCAAGAGAAAAAAGAGGACCACAACCAAAGGTAAGAGACGGGAAACAGGGTCCATGAGATTGTAACACAAATGTGAAGCAGGAAAAGACCCACAAACACCACAAACCAATATTAATTGATATGATACCAATATGAGTATCCATCACTATCAAGGGCTTCCGGAAACAAGATTTCAAGCAATTACAGAAGTCTAACCTATCCATACTTGCCTTCGGAAGCTCCCTAAACCTTCAACCGAATCAGCATCCTTGAAATGCAAACTCTTGATATTTTCGCAGTTGCATAATCACGAATACAAAGGTTTCGAATTAATGACTAATGAATCTTACAGGACTCTGTAGCTACTAAGGATTTATCCTAGCAGGCTGAAAGAAAAAAATGTTGGCACGACTACCCTAAAGCAAAGACTTTTCCACATCATTTACACAAACAGGACAGATTTTCTTGATCACGGAGATGCCACTACTCTAATCATGACGATAAAATGACTTCTGCCTAAAACTTGAGTTGATGGTACGGCAGATCCAAATTACCATCACGCATCCGCTAGCGGCGCCCTCAGTCTCCCCTTTCGGTTTACGACTTTGGGATCACAACTAGCGAATCCACTCCTTAGGATTCGAACTCACAACATGGGGCTTACTACTTTACTACCTAAAACTCGAGTTAAAGGTTGGGCGAAACCAAATTACTTAAGTCCCACGAAAGATTTAGCAATTAAAACTAGATAAGTGGCGGACCTGGTAGAAAGAAAGTACGCTCGAACAGGAATCTTCCCGAAGCCCTCATCTTCTTGATCTCCCAAAGAATAATTAAGGGCCATACCATGCGACCCAGATTCAGTTTCGCTGCCATAAACCGAAACCCGAGATGGGATTGCAGAAAATGGCCTGAAAATAAAAGAATACGGATTCCTTCCTAGAGGGATTGAGAAAAGGAAAGGGTTTGGTAGGCAATAACGAGAAGGGTTAGGCGATGACGTATCTCTGGCTATCTGGCGAAGAAACAAAGAAGCAGTAGCTCGCCATTTACCACCCATTCACGAGCGAAATGGACAATCTTTAAGGGCTGCAGATGAGAACTAAACAAAAGACGGCGACTATACCATAAAAACGTAGGTATAGTTAACAACGTCGCAGGTTATTTTCCGGGTCTCTTGGATTGCTAGTTCTCGAATCTCGACTAGACTAGTCCTAAAATGTTTTGTTTTGTACCTCGTTAATGTAACGACATGTCGTTTCGTAGATATAACCTAAATAGGACACATCATTTGTAGGTCATGTCGTCTCTTCATGCACAAGTAACCAATCATTTTATATATTTTTTTAAGGGTAAGTATCTCCTTGGTTTTTATTAATTCCACCAAATTCCCATTTGTTTTAAAATTTTGCAGGTGATCCTTATATTTTATTTAAAAAAGTCTTAAAACTATTATTTCTATTGACTTCAATTGATGCAATAATTAAAATTAATATTGAAGTCCATAATTGATTTAAAGTTAATATGATTGACTCGAGTTAACTAAATTTTGGATAACTTGAACTAGAATTTTACTATCAATACAATTGACTCGAGTTAACTAAATTTTGGATAACTCAAACTAGAATTCTACTATCAGACTTGAGGTTCGAAATCCAAATGTGTTATATTACCTTATTCAAATGATGACGTTCATTAATTGACTAACCCTCATGTTGCTCCACCTTATCATTATATCTTAACTTTAAAACAAATTATTTAAGTAGTGTAATGCTCTCCTTGGTGCCTCCTTTTTAGAGTATTTTTTTCGCTGCCTCCTCTCTTAGATATATATGTAAAAGTAAGGTTGTATATTTCTCACTAGATTTGTTGATAAATATTTTTATCAATTATTGCCTTATTTTAATTATACCTGATTATATGTTCTTATGCATCCTTCTTATCATTTACGTATTTGCAATTAGTGTTTTACTTAGGTTGTTATGGGAAGTAGCTTTCTGATGGAAGTTAAATTTGAGTCTAATTAAGACTTAGAGATGTCAAAATGCACAATGTAATATGGCAATACCAACCATATCCGCATCATCAAATCCGTTGTGTATCCAACCATATCAATTAGGCACCTACACTTTATTATTAGCATATCAAATTGTGTATTTTAGGAATGTGTTATTGTCCATATCTAATATTGCTGTAATTAGGAGATTGTTAACCAAATTTGAAGGAAACTCTTGTGTATATATTGCAATGATCAATACAAGGATTGCAAATTTGCCCAAATACATTTTAGCAAGGTATCAAATCTCTCTAGGCTCTGATAATCGTTGCATATAGGCAAGCCTCCAACGCCGCAATGGCAAAACCAAAACAAGAAATACCACCGAAGGGAGACGGAATCAAGAAAGGTCCTTCTCCTTATGACTTGAGTGCGAGTGACAACCTAGGGAGTGTGATCACACAAGTCCAACTTCGTGGAGAAAATTATGACGAATGGAGTCGTGCTGTGAAAATTTCTCTACGAGCTTAACACAAATGGGGATTTGTGGATGACACCATTAAGAAACCTGAAGAAGGTGCACCAGAGTTAGAGGATTGGTGGACAATCCAATCCATGTTGGTGTCTTAGATGTTGAACATCGTCGAACCAAGTCTGCGCTCCACGATCACATCTGTTGAAAACGCGAAGGACCTCTGGGACAACATCAAGGAGCGATTTTCTGTCGTGAATGGACCGAGAATCTAGCAATTGAAGGCTGAATTGGCAGAGTGTAAACAGCCAGGAATGAGCATGGTTGTATACTATGGGAAACTGAAGATATTATGGGAAGAACTAGCGAATTATGAGCAGATTCCAAAATGCTCGTGTGGGAACTGCACGTGTAATATTGGGTTGCAACTTTAGAAGAGAAGGGAAGAAGAGAAAGCCCATCAATTCCTATTAGGATTGGGCGATGCAAGCTATGGAATTGCGCAATCGAACATCCTAGCTATGAACCCGTTACCATCTCTTAATCGAATATATGCAACCATGGTGCAAGAGGAGCGAATGAAAACAATTGCTCGCTCAAAGGAAGAACGAGTGGTGATGGGATTGGCGGTCTAAGCTGGTTACAAAAACAAAGGTAAGAAAGAAGTGAAGCAAGGATCTTGTTCGAATTGTGGAAAAGCGAGACATGACATCAAAGGATGTTTTGAATTGATCGGATACCCTGAGTGGTAGGGGGATAGACCACAAAACGAAGGAAGCGGTAATCGAAATGGACAAAAGTTGGGGACACACACAAAGAACACAGCTCGTGCCAATGTAATACAGGCCACGCCAAATGTAGCAAATGCATAGCATGCAATTACAAGTCTTAATAACGAGCAATGGGAAACATTAGAGAAGATGCTAAATGACAATAAGATAAATGAAGCTGAAAAGATGACTGGTAAGAAAGAATATATTGTGTGGATTCTTAATAGTGATGCAACTAATCATACGACAGGAAACCCAAGAAATTTCAGTGAACAACATAATGCGGCAACATGTACAGTGGGCTTGTCGAATGATGAGCGAGTTTTTGCAAATAGACAAGGAACTATAGCCCTTACTGGCAGGCTTAAACTGAAGAATATGTTTTATGTGCCACAGTTGAAGTGTAATTTGATTTCAATTCTGCAATTGACAGATGATGAGGATTGCGTCATTCTGTTCACTAAAAAGCTGTATTTGATGCAGGGCCTCACTTCGAAGATGTTGATTGGAGTGGGTGAACGGAAAGATGGGCTTTATATGTATCAGGGCATACCACAAATAATCGCATGTCATGCTAGTGTGGAGAGTCAAATTGATCTATGGCACAAACGGATGGGACATCCCTTTTACAAGATCATACGCCTGTTACCTAATATAAAGATTGATTATGCTAATGAGCAATTGCATAAAGTATGTGAAGTGTGTGAAAAATTGAAACAAACAAGACAAAAGTTTCCTTTAAGCAATTTTCGTGCTACTAAAGTTTTTGAGTTGATTCATTGTAATTTGTGGGGACCTTATAGAACTATTTCATCTTGTGGAGCATCTTATTTCTTGACCTTAGTTGATGATTGCTCTAAAGCTGTTTAGATATATTTGTTGTCTGATAAAAGGGGAGTTTCAAAGGTTATGATGGAATTTTTTGCTTTGATAGAATGGCAACATAATAAACTTGTTAAATGTGTGTGTATTGACAATGGAAAAGAGTTCTCTTCTTTGAGTTCTTACTTTATACAACAAGGAATTATCCATCAAACATCTTGCATAGGAACTTCCCAACAAAATGGAAGAGCGGAATGAAAACATAGGCACATTTTCAATGTGGCTCATGCATTGCGATTTCAAGGGGCACTTCCTATTCAGTTTTGGGGGGAGTGTGTTCTCACTGCTGGGTATTTCATTAATTTGACTCCCTCATCTATTCTTAATGGGAAAACTCCATATGAGCTGGTACATGGGGAACTACATTCCTATACCCATTTGTGAGTGTTTGGTTCATTGTGGTATGCCCATAACCAACTCACCAAGGGAGATAAACCCTAGAGTCGAAGCCGCAAATGCATTTTCATGGGTTATTCATGCGGGAAAAAGGGTTGGAAATTATATGATTTGGGAAAGGAGTCTTTCTTTGTCTCTAGGGATGTGAAGTTTGTAGAAGAAGAGTTTCTCTTTGCATCTGTGCCATGTTTTCTCGAAGAACGGACTTCACCAACGGCTATTAGTGAGTGTTTGCCCATTGATGCACCCATTCTTGATGAACAAGTGAATGTTGAGCCAACTTTGAGAGACAGGGGGTCAACCCGAGAGGCATGATGATGACCCCGTGCAACAAACCCACGACATGCCCATGCATAATCCACACTCCGATCATTTCGTACAAGATAATGGCAATGTTATGACTCCCGAAGTTGAGCAACATGAAACCGTTGGTACCTTAGGGAGAGGACACCGCATGAAGCAACCTTCTATCCATCTTCATGACTATGTGGTCAACTCCGTCATGTCTATGAGCCCATCCAACCGTGAACCCTCTTAAGCGTTTCTTCCAGGTGTGTCCTATCCTCTAGCTAATTATGTGAATTATGCCATTTTTTTCTCCTTCCCATCGTATGTATCTTGAAGTTATTGGGGCCGACCGGGAATTAAAGAATTTTTCTGCTGCTATGCGCAATGCCCGTTGGCTAGAAGCCATAGCTAGTGAAATTCAGGCCCTTTAAGACAATGGGACCTAGTGCATCACTATCTTGCCTGAGGGAAAGAAAGCTCTTGGGTCTAAGTGGATATACCGCATCAAATACCACACTGATGGAAGCATAGAACGATTCAAAGCACGCCTAGTAGTATTGGGAAACTGTCAAGTTGAAGATTGGATTACAATGAAACATTTGCACCTATAGCAAAGATGGTTACTAGCTGTGTATTGGCTATAGCTGCTGCCAAAGATTGGGAACTTAACCAAATGGATGTTCACAATACCTTCTTACATGGCAATCTTGATGACGAAGTCTATTGAAACTTCCTCCTGGCTTCCTCGTCCAATATGCAGGGAAGGTTTGCAAACTCCACAAGTCTTTCTATGGCTTGACCATGTTGTTGGTTTGCCAAGCTTTCTACCTCTCTTTTTCAGTATAGATTCCAACAGTTCACCACTGATCACTCTCTCTTTGTCTATTGCCAACAAACCATGCAGCTCGTGGTTCTTGTTGTTGGACCCCGAACCTTTTTGTAAGTTAGAACTGTTAAATAAGAAATTATTGGCGACTATTCATGTGTAGAAAGGAGGAAAATCATTGAATTTGAAAAGAAATAGAAAAGATGGATTAGACACAAGAGGGATTGTATGTGAAATATTAGGAGTTAAAAGCTGGAAAATGAAATTGAAACATGTTCATTGAGCATGCCCCGATGTTTTAGTCATAAATTGATCTCTAGTTATCCAAATGAGATGATTTTTGATTTGGATTAAACTAGATAGATAAGGCTACAATTTGTATGATGAAATTGAGTTCAAATTCAATCTCTAAGAAAGTCAATTTTTGAATGGAAATTGAGCACAGAATATTGTTTTCGGATATGAACAGTCCGAAAATGTTTGGAGTATAACTCTTAGACTATGGAACCAAATTAAATGATTTTGATGTCACTAGAAAACTTAAGACAACGAGGAACATTTGTCAAGAAGGAAGTTTTATTAAATTCCTTCAATTTCATGATTAGAAAATGCCTTGATTTTTGGAGAGAGTTAGGCAAGGAATTAGATGAATTTTGAAGTCTTAATAGATTATTTTGTGGAATTAAGTAGCATGTGAATGAGAGTTAATTAGCATGTTAATTTTAGTAAGACCATATGACATGGATTAAATTAAATTAAGGTGGAAAGTTGCAAGAGGGGCAAAATTGGAAGACAACTTAAGCATGTAGGTTATCAAGCTTATAAGGAAGGGCAAAGAGGTCATTTGCTAGTAAGACATGTGGGTTGGTATATAAGGATTAGTGGTGCACGAAAATGAGAGGAAAATAACAAGAAAATAGAGAGAAGAGAGAGAGATGTCGTGGAGAAGAAGAAGGAAAGAAGAAAGAGAGAGCTAGGGCTTACTTTTTCATGGTTCTCAAGAAGGATTTTCGAGTTGCTCATGAAGGGAAAAACATGGAAGAAGATGAGAGCTTCAAGATGAGCTAAGAAACCCTTTGATTGGGTGAAGATCAAGGTAAGAGGATTTGTGTTTTGTTGAGTTTTTGAATGAATTTTGGTTTAGATAGCTTAAGAATGATATGGGTTTAAGTTTTTTAAGACCAATTTTAGTGATTTTGTCTTATGGGTTGTTCAATTTTGGATGCCTATTGATTTGGGAATTTTCATATGGATGAAGGGGATTAAGGGAGGCAAGAGGAATCAATATCAAGGGGATGCAATTTGAGTCAAGTATAAGCAAGGAATTCAAGGTAGGTTCCATGTTTATAATTTAAGTAATGAGCCTTTAATGTGTTTTCAAAATCAAGAAAATAAAATGCTTTCAATGGCTTCATAAATGTTGCTTTTGTTGTTTGTGATTGATGTGAGAAATTGCTACAATTGCTGCTTACATTGTTTTTGAATGTTTGAGAAATTGTTATGTGAATTGTGGTTGATGAATTATACATTGCTACATGAAAGGATTTTCGAAAAATTGCATGATTATGAAAATCAAGTTTCCAAGAATTTTGCCATTTGGGCAATCATTTTGCAAGTCATGATTACATGTTATGTGGGTTTGTGGTAGTCCCCAAGAACCGTCACGTGCACGTTGACCCAAGAAATAGGCTTCTCCCGCCTGCCCGCTAGTGGCACGGAGCTCCTTCAAGGACTCC
>JANVCL010000003.1:14016346-14029312 GCA_026546855.1 Erythroxylum incrassatum | reverse complement strand
ATGATTAAATTCAACGCTTTTGGAATGATTTTAAGAAATTGAAATAATTATGGAATTCATTATTATTCGAATGTTTTAAATAATTTGAGAAATTGATGATTTCGTTGCTTGAATGAATGGGAATTTATTTGATTTATGATTTTGATAAATTGCAAAATTGTTGCATTCTTTGTGATTGCTTGATGGAAAAATGGTTATGTAAATTATGATTTTAAGAAATTGCTATGATTTGTGCATTCTTTGTGTTTGGATGAGTTAAGATTTTAATATGTGAAATATGTGTCACATTATGCTTGATTATGACATGACATGAAAAATTTAGTTTTCGAAATGTGCCTTCGGGCAATCCGATTTTCAAGCATGAAAACATGTTATGTGGGTTCAGTATAGTCCATCCAAGAATTGCCACGTGCACGTTGACCAAATCAAGGCTTCTCCCGCCTGCCCGCTAGTGGCACGGAGCTCCTTTCAGGACTCCCTCAAGTTTACGACTACACAAGTCCATTTTATAGAATTGTGTAATTCGTCATGTTTATGGACTTGCCAAACCATTTTGAAGTGTTATGTGATTTTTGATTTGTTTATAATGTGATGCATTCATGTTTTCGATTTATTTATATATTGTGAAAAGTTTTGGAATTTCGAGGAATGAGAATTTGAGGTTTTCAACCGTGAAAGTTTTGGAAACTGATTATAAATAATTTGAATGATTTGAAAAGTTTGAAAATGAGTTTTTGGATAAATTTCCGAATGTGAACTGTTTATAAATGGCAAACTGCTTGAAAAATGAGTTTTGCTTATTTTTCAACTTATAAACATGTTATCCACGAGCTATCAGCTCACCCCCCTTTCATCCCCATCTCCAGATATTTGAGAAGGAGATCGGATGGAAGACGGTCAAGACATTAGTTCGATTTTTGCATATTTTTGTAATATGTATAATTTGGATTTTGGTATTTGGTATTGTACCGTATCTTGAAAATGCCACTTTTGTTTGCTATGGGAATATGAAATTGAAGTATGGATATGTATATGAATTATGAATGTTATGTATGAATTTGAGTATGGTTAGGATATATGAATGTGATTGGATATGAATGGGAATTGTATATGAATGAGATATGAATGTGTGTGGATTCCGGACGGGAGGTCCGATGATTTTGAGTTTTATTTGGGATTATAGAAGTGTGTTTAATCTATTTGCATATTTTGGGGTTTTTAAAATACAGCCGTTATGCTGCCCAAATTTGGTTAAATTGAGTATGACTTGTTTGCGAATAAGATATGTGTGATTGTTTATATGGCAAAGGAAAATTAGAATAAGAGTTTTAAAGATGAGATTAAGATATGCATGATTAAGAGAAATCTAGTGATTTGAGATTATGGAAAATTATGGCAAAGGATAGTGAGTTTAGAATGGTTGAATTTCCAAATGGGAAATTATATTGTTTTGATTTGTATAAGATTGATTAAGATGAAAGGAATGAACAGTATGAAAAAAATTTATATCGGATTTTGGATTGTTTTAGTCTTAGGATTTCCAACGCGACTCTTTTGTTTTGTCAAACAAAAATTCTCAGATGTCGGAAATTTGATTCGGTTCCAGTGAACTGTTTGTTTGCTTCGTTTTCGATTTTGCTTCCGTTTCGTTTCGCTTCGAAATCCGTTCCTGCGATTTCCGCTTTCTCTTTGTTTTCATTTCCGTTTTTCTTTCCGGTTGGGGTCCGGTTTTGAGATCGGATCCCAACAAGTACAGATCCATCCGGATTGGAGATATCAGTTACAACATAGAGACTCTTGTGCACATGATTATGCACATTAGGCCCTTGAGTATTGTGTCTTCTTTTGGAGATATTCTACACCTACTTAGAAGCCAAGTCCCTAGACTACCCAGCCCTGATGATTTTGATCTCCCTTAATCAAACTTATCCTTCAGAACTCCTGCCCTTACAATCATTGAACCAACTGTTATTCCTTCAGATGCATATAGCACAACTATTGCCTTTGAAGAAGAACTACAGATGAATGAGGATCTGCGAGCTTCAGTAAGTAACTTACATGAAGAAGTAGCGCATATATGACAAGACCTAAAGTTACTTCGCACTAAAATGAAGGAGATGTTTTCTGAAGTTATGAAACATCTCATGTCATGATTTTTTTATCAATAACAAATAGGGGGAGAAAGGAAAAAGGAGAAAGGAGAAAGAAATGACAAAGATAAGGGGAGGAAAAGAGAAGAGAAGAGAAATATATAGACTACAATTCTTTTTCAATTATAGTCTTATATTGTATATTTTCCTATAAATAATACTTTCTTTCTAACAATTATGATTATTTGTTATCATCAAAAAGGAGGAGATTGTTAAGTCAAAATGACTTTACGATTAATAATTTTGATGAAGACCAAATATTAATGAAAGAAGAAAGTAAGACAGAAGCAAAATGAGACGGAAGTGAAATCAAACGCAAAAATGAGACGGAAGAAAATGAGCCGAAAGAAACTACGATGAAGAACCGATACCACGTTGGATGATTAATCAGTTTGAGTTAATTACAGAACTCAACTGAATAACTGTTTTTTCAAAGATCAAGAAACAAGAAGAAAGAAGCAGCTATCAAGAAGCAGTTGAAGACGAAGGCTATAAATACGAGTCGGAGTCAAAGACTGCAGAAGTTAGTGAATTTTACAAAAGCTAAAGATTCAAAAGCTAGAAATATTATTCATTGTGTTAAATTCTAGAGCTACTATTATCTGTAACAAAGCTCGAAACATCTTTCAGTAGAAAGAAGAATAGTAGATAGCCTGAAGAGGCTAAGTGTGAAAAGAATATTTGCTGTAAGAGACCTGAAAAGGCTTGACGAAAAGAATACTTGTATTTTTGAAAAGTTTAGTGAAATCTTAGAAAAGATTCTGAGGACTGGACGTAACCCACAGTTTGGGGTGAACCAGTATAAATCTATTGGGTTGATTCTTACTATCAACTTTCAACTCTAAACTTGTACTCTTATTGTGTTATACAAGTACTTAGAAGCGAATTACAATACTGCGTGATATGTTTACTCAATAGTTCTGAAAAAGCAAGTTGTTTAAAAAGGGGATTATTTTTTAAAAAAGGGATACCCAATTCAACCCCCCTTCTTGTACGTTTTGAATATTAAATTTAAAGGTTGTACTAACGTGTGATTTACTTCAATTCCTAGTTGATGGACGATATGGATCCTACTATCCATACAGAATTCCTGGAGGAGTGAACCTAAATATGGTTGCTGATCTCATGGTGGGATGCCAATGGAATGAACCTTTGATTCGACATTCTTTTATTCTACGTGATGCAGACCTCATTCTACAGATTCCGTTGGGTCTTTCGATTGTTAAGGATGATTGGATATGGACCAAGAATAGAAAAGAAGAATACCAAGTAAAAGAGGGTTAAAGAATTAGCACAGAGATGACTATTGAACACTTTAGTGTAATTGGTTTCCCATGGGAAAAACTCTGGCAGGTTCAAGTCCCAGGTAAAGTGCAGATTCTTATTTGGCATATTTTACATAATACTCTTCCATGCAGAGCAACCTTAAGAAGGAGACATATGAATTTAGATGAAACTTGTCCTATTTGTGGTAAGACTCTGGAAATTGCACAACATGTGTTTTACTGCTGTGAATTTGCTCAGTTTGTTTGGCTTCTATCTACTGTGGGCTAGAATCCTATCACATCTTTGCATGAATGACTTACGGTTGTTGTATCTTCTTTCACGAATTCACAACACGAGGAGGTTTTCATGATAATCTAGAGCTTATGGGCTTATCGAAATGAGATTGTGTGGCAGCAAAGATTTCATCACCAACACTTTATTATTAGTTGAGCAAGAGCAGTCCTTTTTGAATGGAAGGTAGCAAAGGCGAACAATGCTCTATCAATAAAACTAAACAAAAGCCTTCACTCTAGTTAGGTGGCTCCAGCTCTGAATCATTTTAAATGCAATATTGATGTTGCTTTGTTGAAAAATGGTTTTTATGGACTTGACATGATAATTCGTAACTCTTAAGGGCAAATTTGTGTTGTAAAATTAATGATATTACCGGGATGGAGAGATCCACAAGTAGGAGAAGCCCTTTGCTTTTGGGAAGCTTTAAGTTGGATTAAAATTTTATCTTTCTTCCTAATATGCATGGAATGTCAAGTCGTTACCCTGCTTTTGACATCTACGCATATATTTTCTTCTTATTTTTCAATGATTATTTAGGATTGTAAAGGTCTAATTAATGAGCTTCAGTTTATTTCTTCTTCTTTTGTTAGAAAGCCAACGAATCAAGTTGCTTATACGATAGCTATGACAGCTAGTTCTATGTCTGGTTTTAAATGGGGAGTATGCCTTTCTTCTTTTCTGTATGACGTTTTATCTATGAATATCAATAATACGCGTTGAGCGCAGCAGTTAACATTCGAAAAAATTATCTCCCTTTCCCGTAGTTGTCCTTATGGAGTATAATGTACTTACAAATAATCATATCAATTCGAACGACAGAACTTAATATAAAAATTGATTTGGAACATTTTACAAAATTTTTAAAGCATTAAATTTTTTTATAAAATTTATAAAATCACAAGAGATATTAATTTTCTTTTTTACTAATTTAATAATATTATGACATTTTGCTAATTTAAAATGTCATATATCAAAATTTTGTTTATAAACAGTCACCAATATGTAATAAATTCATTAGTAATTATTCAAAGAGAAATAAAGTCATAATTTTATTTAAATCAAATTATTCATTAAATTTACATTATCTTATTTAATACAAAAATTATCTTTGAAGCTTTAAAATTTATATTAAATTTAAATTAATTTCTCATCAGGTTTGAAAAGAATTTCAACTCCAATCTAACTAACTTTCAACCGAAGAAACTTACTTCTAATTTTTTTTATCCTTTTTAATCCACCTGAGCTGACACATGTCCAGGGACGAAGCCATGTTATAGGGGAGGGGGGCCATGGCCCCCCTTTCAAATATATATTTTTTTAAAATTACTTATATAATTAAAATTTTTAAAATTACAAATATAAGTGACCCCCACTTTCAAATATATATTTTTAAAAAATTACTTATATAATTAAAATTTTTAAAATTACAAATATAAGTAACCCCAGCCTCTCCTTAAAATTGAGTCTGACTCCGTCCCTGCAAGTGTTAACAAACTTCCGGTTAAAGTTTGATTAAAACAATTTCAGAACATAACCTATTACATTTTAGTTGTTTCTTAAGATATTCAAACCAATCAAATTACTCGAATTCAACAGTTTGCAATGCATGAGGGAGCATTGGATTTGGACCGGGCTTGGTCTACATTTTAGGGTTTTTCTGTAATTTGCGGTCGCCGAAATCATTTGCGAAGAATACACCTATTCAGAGCCGAAAACAAACTGCAACGACGTCGTTAAGTCCCGCTTGACGCCGTAAACGGCAGTAGAAAACGTCAGCTGAGCAACGGCATACGTGAGTGAAGAGAGGAGAGTTTCCGAACGGAGCCAGGGAGATTGAGTGGACCAAACTGGAAAATGGCGATTTCTGGAGATCTGAGGGTCTCTGCAACACGGGCCTCTCACTGCAAAATCCCTCATCGAGCCTTTTTATCTCCTCCAAATACTAAGGTCTTTGCTCCTTTTTGCCTCTTTCTTCCTATGCCTGTGTAGCTTGGTATACTTCTCAGAGGTTTATATCTCTGTTGGCCCGAGTTTTGATGTGAATTTTCCGTAATTGTTTGTGAAACGTGCTCTTCTTTTGGGAAGTTGGAACTTTTGACGGTATGAGGAAGCTTTGGGAATTAGGTTCCTAGTGGGGAATGGAAATGTGGCGCAGATAATTAAGTATATTTAGTTGCTTATAGTATATTAAGTATATTTTGGGCCATTGGGGTTCAAGACGTACTTGATTATCTTAGGTAGTTTTCTTGTGAGCTTCCAAATTGTGGGTTAGATGACAGCGTTGAATTGATGTTAGGAATGTATATGCATCTATTGCCCAAATTAAACCATGTGACGTTAGATTTTATAGAATTCAAACTCTGCAAAGAAGTTTAGGATTGAAGAGGGGAAAGCCATGACAGTTTCCGGAGGCTGCAAGTAACCCTGTGTTGGTGGCTAAGGGAGTTGCTCCGAACAAAGATTATGATCCTGGGTGGAGTCGTTCTTGACAGACGCTATCTGATTAAGACATGTTCTGTATAGTAGAGGCTTCTGCTAGACTGATACTGATTTAGTCTCCATGATCACATGTACATATTCCATGTTGATGTGTATACGTTCGAGAACATATACTGCAATCTCTACTGTTGACTTATCAACTTTTACTTTCATTCCATGAAAATCAATTTGAATGTTGCTTTCAGTTTGTCTAGTTAAATGACAAGACTCATCCTTTTGATTGTTATCATTACCTTCTCAGCTTCTCTGCGATTTAACACTTTTACCTGCTGTTTTATATAGGTGGAGTTTAGTGGTTTCCTAAATGGAGCACTTGGGACTTCCTCAAATACCCAAAAGTGGCCCACTGTCATGCTGGATAGTTTTAAGATGCGTGGTCGCTCAAATCGAATTTCTGGGATTACTGGTGAAAAGCAGCTGTTTTCAAATTCAGTTAGTAAAGAAGCTGAAAGCTTTCTCTTGGATGCGATAAACATGACCTTCTTTGAGCGTTTAAACTTGGCTTGGAAGATAGTCTTCCCAACACCAACAAGAAAGAATTCAAATGCAAGGATTGCAAAACAACGATTGAAGATGATTCTCTTCTCTGACAGATGTGCAGTGAGTGATGAGGCAAAACGGAAGATCGTGAACAAAATTGTGCATGCTCTATCAGAGTTTGTGGAGATAGAATCCCAGGACAAAGTTCAGCTGAGTGTCATGGCTGATTCTGACCTTGGAACCGTTTACTCTGTTACAGTGCCAGTGCGACGTGTAAAGCAAGAATATCAGGATAGAGAAGATATAGGATCTATAACAAACATTGAGTACAAAGACACGGGGGATGTTTCTGGTTCAGTTGATGTCCGGTTTGACTTCTACATTCCGGATGATAGGGCCTGGTAATTTACGTAGGCTTGAAAAGGAAATGATTCTAGTGGTTGGCGGGTGTCAAAATCTGTCTCTTCCAATTTCGAATCTTTGTTTGGGGGAATAATCTTAACATTTACATGTACATATTAAATTTGTGTTGCAGATTCGACTATCCTGCCATTCTGCAGTTTGGTTGAATAGTTTATAGTTTCGATTATGACATTAAAAGCATCAGTTAGATTGTTGCGTGCCTGTTTTATTACTGGGAGGGCTTATAAAAGATTTATCCTGCAAAAGGGTCGACTGTGTTTGTTGTGCTATTCTTCACTTATTGAGGATTTGAACTGCTGGCCACTTGCTGGTGCACAGCGGTGGAAATACTCCGTTAAAAGTGGTTGCTATAGAATTGAAAACCACCTTCTTTGACCACCAACAATTACAAAATTCAAAAATGATTTTCTTTTATTTCCTGCTTGAGGACTAGATTTGAAATTCATTTAATGACCGCCACATGACAAGACAAGTTTAGTTACAAATTTTGTTATCATTTGTGGCCTCGTAAGGGAAACGTGGGATCATCGATTTTTGACAAGATGAAAGGCGGTTGTCTGCAGTTGGAAAAGCCGATCCAAGATGCGGTTTCCAGGATCCGATTCGCTCCCAACTCCAACAACCTTCTCATTTCTTCATGGGACTCCGTGAGTTACTCACCAACTAATTCCTTCTTGTGTTGTTTGTTGTTTTCCTGGAAATTAATAAATAATAGTGCCTGTTTGTGCAGTGCCTGCGATTATACGATGTCGATAGCTCTCTCCTAAGACTACAAGCTTCTTCGCCGGCCCCACTTCTCGATTGCTGCTTCCATACCCACTCTGTTGCTTTTTGCGCCGCCGCCGACGGTTGTATTTCAAGGTTTTTTCTTTCTGCCTCTGTCGTACTTCTCTTCATCCTAATACACCTTGTGTCATGATCTTCCAGACAATGCTGTTTGACTGGGAAATTCCTTCCAGGTATGACTTGGATTCTGAAACTACAAATGCTGTTGGAACTCATCATGACACTGCTACATGTGTTGCGTATTCTGAACAAACATGTAAGCTTCTCAACATTGTCGCAGTTCTGAGTTCTGCTCTTTTATGTAGTCTCTTTGTTGGCGGGTTTTCGTTTGGTCATGTTATTGATGTAAATTCACGAAATTGGATACTTTTCTGGTAGTGGGGTATTAGATGTGAAATAGTCATGGTTTCATCCTTCCTGGTGGGATCTTTATTGTTTTAGATTGTCGTAGTTGGCATAAGTACTGTTGAGGGTTGTTTATATATACCTTTACTCTGTTTCTAATCATGATTTTCTAGTGATTTATTGTTTCTGGTTGCATTAGGCCAAGTGATTTCTGGTGGGTTGGACAAGAAGATAATTGCATGGGACATGCGATCTGCAAAAGCTCATACACACCTGAAAAATGTGGATGCAGAAGTCGAGTCCATGTCTGTCTCTGGGTTTGATCTAATGGTAGCCATTGGGACATCAGTGATTACATACGACTTGCGTAACTTGGAGAGATCAGTTCATCTGAAAGAGCTGTACCCTGATGTGCGAATTAGATGCATTAGCTCAATTCCTTATTCTAGAGGTATTAGTGTATTAATTTAGCTTTGTATGCTTTAAAGATGTCCTAACCATGCTATATGACTTCATAGGCAACGCTAATATTGTTATGAAAAGGAAAAGCTATTAGCAAAGAATTCAAATGCATGTTTCATCATTCCCTAATAAGTGGGATCTATTTCCTTGCAGGGTATGCTGTTGGATCTGTCGATGGACGGGTAGCATTTGAAATCTTAGGTTCACTAAATATGAATGGCTCAGGGTTGGTCCTTGGCTCTGTACTTTCTTATGTTTATAAACCAAATCCTTAAGTCGTAAAAAAGTTACTTGGATAGTTTTTGCTTGTTTAAAATGAAGTTGTTTCTAAAACCTTATAGAAATTTCAATATGGCAAATTCTTGTTATTAAGTTGTTAATGGCACTGATAGGTTATATATACTTTTCTCTTATTGGTGATGTTACTGACAGTGTGTTCCATTTGTTCAAAACTCTTGTCTTTCTATCCTTGTCTTTATTGGAGGAGTTTCCTTAATGAACTGCAGCATCGACTTTTATGCATTTGCTTAAGATCTCTTGCTTCTGACCAAAGGGACTAAATATTACTGATTTAATGGCTTCTCACGTGTTTGCGTGCGTTCTCATTATGTCAACTTTGGTCAAGTTTTCACAATTGGTATATTATTTAAGCGTGTTAAGTTCTGCAGATACACTTTTCGATGTCATCCAAAGTCAAAGGACGGAAGAGGGCATCTGGTATCAGTCAATGAAATAGTATTTAACCCACTGTATGCACAATCTCTCTTCAATTGCTTTCACACATAAGGTGAACCTTATAAATGGCTGGGTGTTCTGATTAGGATCTGTGGTGCTTTTGCCACTGGTGACAATGAAGGCTATGTTATAGCATGGGATGCTCAAAGTAAAAGAAGATTATATGAGGTATAATCCATTCGTCATAATCTCCAATTTAAGTTTGCTTATTTGGATGACCATGTTTTGCTCATCTTTTCTGAATCTTGCATGTATAGTTGCCGAAATACCCGAACAGTGTTGCATCCTTATCATACAACCATAATGGACAAATTTTGGCTGTTGCATCGAGCTACACATACCAAGAAGGCAATGAGATGTATGTCAAATTTACACCTTCAAGTATCAAGCAATAAAGCTGTTGATTCTGATATATTTATGTCCACTTCTCTTCGACAGGGAAGAACCCCCACAAATATTTATACAAGAAACAGATGGCAGCAACATTGGATCATCTTCAGCCAGAGCCTCATGTAGGCAATGATAAACTTAGCAAAGAAGGTAACACACTTGAAAGGGAACAGCAGTTTTTCTTAGTTTCGTAAGGTTTTATCAGCTCTTTATCTTAAGGACGCCATGAGGCAATTTGCATAAATTGCTTTAGCCCATCTTTGCTTAATACTAGTCATCTGAGCTGCTTTCCACTCCAAGAACATATTCTATGGGATGTTCTCCAACTTTGCTGAGCTTTTATTTGACATTATGCATTTTCAGGTGGAACTTGGGATCTGTTACTGAACCGGCTCCTTGGTGGATCTTTAGCTGAAACAATTGTTTTTTGTCCAATCATTATGACCCCTGGACCTCCAATATTCATGTTTATGCTCCGAGACATGAACATGACGTAATGACTACATTCTCTTCAAACAGTCTTTGGCCTTTCCCACTTGTAATCTCTTGAATTTGATACTCTAGGCTTGCTTTTTCTATGTACAAGTCAAATTTGCGATCGTGCAAAATAAAGCTTCCTTTTAATTCCATTATGACGGTTGTTTAAATGCAAAATTTTGATAGATATAAGCCTCGTTTAGTAAGGTGCCAATTAGCTATTTTTTTAGCTGATTGACATGCTTCAGCTGTTTGACGCTGTTAGACTCTTATGAAGAGCAGCTGAACCACGGGCTATTTGTTTTCTACTAGCCAAAAATGAAAACGCTTCTATGTTTCTATCAATCAGTTAAGTATTTAACCATTAAAAGCCAATTATACCTTTTCCTATGTAATAAAAGAGAGCAAGTCATAGGTAAAGGTTTTTTTTTAAATCGATTGATTGCATTAGTTGTTAGTTGATAACTGATTCTATCAACTAATTTGACAAGTAAATTGTATTATTTGTTTGTTAGAGATGTTTGGTAAAATTAGATATTTAGTATTAGCAGTTTATGTGTAAAATGATTTCTAAGGACATGACTTAAAAAAAATACAAGGAAAACCAATTTATCTTGTCCCTACAAATTTGATTTTTAACCCTTCCCATTAGTATAAGTATGTTCAATCATATTCAAGAGGTCGTGTATTGGGACTGAATGCATCAAAATAAAAGTTATTAATTAATGTATTAATTTACATATAATTATTTTTAATAAAAGTATAATGATTTTAAATACGTAAAGGTAATTAATTTTTATTAATTAATAAATATATGTTTTTTATTTTATTAATAATTAATATGATAATAAAATAAAATATATTAAAATTTTATTAATAATTAATAATCAATATGATAATAAAATAAAATTTTATTTAGTTTTTATTTATTACATAATAATACTAATATATAAGATGATAAATTACTCATTTTATTTATAATACATATTTTATAACTAATTGTTAATTTTATTAATAAATAAAATTTATATTTCGACAATTTATCATAATTAGATGTAAATATATTTTTAAGTATATTAATTTATATATAACATTAGCAAAAAAATTGTAAAAAAGTTTTTTTTACCTGTAACTTGCTCTCTCTTTTATTACATAGGAAAGGTTATAATTGGCTTTTAATGGTTAAATACTTAGTTGTCTAATGAAAACATTTTGTATTGGGACATTTTCATTTTTAGCTGTTTGAAGACAAACAACCAATGGTTTAGCTGCTCTCTAAACAACACTTATAGCTATTTGAAGAGTCAAACATTTGAAGCTAAAAAAATAGCTTATTGGTAGCTTACTTACTAAACGAGGCCAAAGACAAAAAAAGTTTTTTTACAACTTTTTTTACTAATGTTATATATAAATTAATATACTTAAAAATATATTTAAATCTAAGTATGATAAATTGTAGAAATATAAATTTTATTTATTAATAAAATCAATTAGCAATTAGTTATAAAATATGTATTATAAATAAAATATGAGTAATTTATCATCTTATATATATTATTATTATTATGTAATAAATGAAAACTGAATAAAATTTTATTTTATTATCATATTAATTATTAATTATTAATAAAATTTTGATATATTTTATTTTATTATCATATTAATTATTAATAAAATAAAAACATATATTTATTAATTAATAAAAATTAATTACCTTTACATATTTAAAAATTATTATAATTCTATTAAAAATAATTATGTGTAAATTAATACATCAATTAAATTAAAAACTTTTATTTTGATGCATTTGGCTCCAATATACGACCTTTTAGATATGATTGAACATGCTTAGATCAATAAGAAGGGTTAAAAATCAATTTACAGGAATAAGCAAAATTGATTTTTCTTATATAATTTTTTTAAGTCATGTCTTTAAAAGTCATTTTATATATAAATGACTAACAGCTCATTTGGAAAGGGTTGAATTCAATGCAGTTGTTTGGAAATATAAAAATAGAATGAATTCAATTCATATATGTAATTGAAACCCATCTTTTTTATAAATTGAATTCACTCCTCCAAATATAGGAATTCAATTACAGTGAAGTTTGAGGTAGTGTCTTGTTTTTTTGATCTTTCATTCTTTAGACTACTTCACTTCTCACTCTCTTGTGCTTTACTTGATTAGAATTCAAAGACTATTAATTAAAATATTATTAATAATTAATTAACAACAATATAATTCATTCATTAATTAAAATATTATAATTAATTAATTAATTAAAATATAATTAATTAATTACAATATAATTTAGCCATTTCCAAACGGGCTGTTAGTCATTTATGTATATAAGAAATTAAAATATGATTAATTAATTAATTAATTAAAATATAATAATTTTTTTCTCAATATTTTTTTACAAATCAACTACTGTTAATAATAATAGTAATCATTCTTTCCTCTTAACCAACCATAATAATAATAATAATAATAATAATTGGTTCAATCGGATTTTGCTGAAGCGAAACATCACTATTTTGATCCATGATTCTGTGTCGTTTTGGCTGATGAATACCTGCAAAACAGATAATGGCTAGCTGGGGGTTGGTTCCTGGAAGACCCCTCCGACGCTCAAGTTAGTATTTTTAGAGAGAATCT
>JANVCL010000003.1:13967491-13998434 GCA_026546855.1 Erythroxylum incrassatum | reverse complement strand
TCTATAGGGAAAGTTATGATAATTTTTCCAACCTTATATCGTCTTATGACATCAGCATCGTCTCAAAATGACGTCATATAGTCTGTTCAATTTTTGACCCCTCAGATAAACGAATTGTCTTCTAGGTCTTCATGAAACTTGTATCTCTTGAAAGGTTCTTTCAAACCATCTAAATAACACCTCAATCAGGAATTTCTACAGAAAGTTAAGGCTGTTTCCCCGAAGCAGATTCAGTATGATTGAGGTTATAAACATGGTTGCTTCTTTTGACCATAACTTCTTCACTAGACCTCCAAATAACTTAATTCTTGAGCCATTGGATTCGTAAGACTTTCCTTCTACATCTCCACCAGAAATAAAAGCTATATGAAATGAAGTGTGAAAGATTGAGTGAAAAAATAAGACGGGTACAGTGAGTGTGCTCTTAAACGAACTCGTATGGTTCTACTGAACATACTTTAGTATTTTGGTGATTTTGGGATCAGTAGAACTACAAATGAGATTATTTCTAATTTTTGGTAAACTAGAAACATGGAGCTACAAATGGTATGAAGAAATTGGAGTCTAATTCAATCTCTAAGATGTGTAAATTTCAGATGGAAATTGTGTATAGTATATTGTTTTGGGACAAGAGCAGTCCAAAAATGTTTGAAGCATATCTTTTAAATCACTAAACCAAATCGAATGATTTTGGAGGCGTTAGAAACTTAAGACAATAAGGGACATTTTTCTGAAAGAAAATGTTATGTTATAATGTTTAAGGGTATAGTTGGCAAGACGCTTAAGTTTAAAAGAACATAAGCTTATAAGGAAGGATAAAATGAACTTTTTGGACTCATTAAGGGCATAAAAGGACAAGACCAAATTATGGAATTATATTTAAGAGAAGGAGAAAACGTGAATGAGAAGTTTCTAGAGAAGCAAAATGTGTGGATGAGAAAAGAGATAAGAAAGAGAAAACATGAAAAAGAATGAAAGATAAAAAGAAAAGAAAACAAGCTAGGGTTTTAATTTCCTTAGCCTTCAAGAGCGATTTTGAGGTTTTCAAGAAGAGAAAAAGGTAGAGGAGGAGGAGAGCTTCCAATTGAGCCAAAGATTTCTTCATTGGGTGAAGAACCAAGGGGGTCATAGAGGCCTATTTCAGTTAGATCATCTCATGGAGTACACATTAAAGACACAACAGGGAATAATCTTTGATACCTCAGGTTGTTTACAAAGAGAAGAGTAAAACATTGGAACTAAAGATCCCTTTATTTAGTGAAGAATGAAGGGATCAAGAGCGGCAAGAAGAACAAGAAAATAAGCTTTTTGAGCAAGTCAAGTCTATAACCAAGAAAATCAAGGTGGGTACATGTTTATAATAGAGTAAATAAGCTACTACTATTTTCTACAAATCAAAGAAGTTTTTTTATTTCATTTGCATCATAAGTGCTACATTATTGTTTATGAATGATTGTGAAATCTGCTATATGTTTGTTGCATGATCTGAGTAATGACTTTTTTAAAAGAAAAGACCATGAAAGTGATATCTTTGAAAATATGCATATTTATGAAATCATGTTTTCAAGAATGGTTTTCAAGATATACGACAAGTATATGAAAAGCAAGTTTTCAAGAGAATGTGCCTTTTTGGGCACTATGCTTACAAGGTTTTGAAATCTATGTGTTATGTGGGTTTGTGGTAGTCTCTTAAGAACCATCACGTGCACGTTAACCCAAGTATTGGCTTCTCCTGCCTGCCCGCTAGTGGTATGGAGCTCCCTCAAGGACTCCCTCAAGAATTCACGACTACACAAGACCATTTCATTGGAAATGTGTAGTGCGTCATGTTTTGGACTTACCCAAACCATTTGATATGTTTATTTGTTCATCACAAGTTGATGTGAGCGATGCATTCATGATTCGCATACACATGAAATTTGGCATTGAAAATGAGTTATAAATGTTTTGACTGGAAGCCTAAGAAACAAGTGTTTTATGAACTGAAAGAAAGTTTTCTAAGACAATAAAAAGAATGTTTTCAAAAGTTTTGTTTATCTTTTTATTATAAACTGTTGCCCACGAGCTTTCAAGCTCACCCCTTCCTGTCCCCATCCTCAGGTTATAGCTAG
This sequence comes from Erythroxylum incrassatum, assembly GCA_026546855.1. Taxonomy (NCBI): domain Eukaryota; kingdom Viridiplantae; phylum Streptophyta; class Magnoliopsida; order Malpighiales; family Erythroxylaceae; genus Erythroxylum; species Erythroxylum incrassatum. Next base: position 13,996,323 of record JANVCL010000003.1, on the reverse strand, counting down.
AAGATCAAGTGATCAAGAGCCTAAAGGGATTGCTACTTTTCATTTGCTATTTTGTATTTTTGTAATAAGCCAATGGTGTGGCTTTTGATGTGTAAGCAAAATATTTCAAACTCTGTTGCTTAAGGAAATGAAATGATAGATTTAAGTAGTTCAGTTATGTATGTATGTTTACACTGTTTTAGAGCAAGAGTTGGATTCCGAAGCCAAGCAGGATCCAACATGAGTGATATTCAGGGCAAGAAAATGAATTGATGATAGTTATGGTTTTCTGAGGAGTTGGGTTCCGGAAACAGGATCCAACAGAAACTTATTAGCATAACTATAATAAGTCTCAATTTTCCTAAATTAATTGATTTAAACCTAATATTTAAATAAAAACTTACCATTAATTGATTGAGTATGATAAGATTCCATATCAATTAAATGATAACATTAAACTTAATAAAAAATTAAACCTTAAATTAAATTATCGAGATAACTACACATGTTTCTCATAAGTTAATTATGCAAATACATAAATAACCTATTTGCTACTTTTACTAATCATTCATGACAATTATGGGTTACTGAACTCATGGATAATAATAGAATAATAAATACTGAATTAATTTATCATATCAATCAATATTAATTATTTATGAAATAGAAGAACAAGGAATAAAAATACTTGAATTAAAATAAAATTCAAGTTTAGAACAAAATCTTGTAAAGTTACAAATAGAGTTTATAGTCCCTTCGAATCAAAAAATTCAGATTTACCCACTCATGGCTATCTTTCCTCATTGAGATAGACGAAAGCAAACAAAAGAAAGACAAAGAAAATAATAATAATAAGCATAGCATGTTCTTCCCTCTCCCAAAACTATAATGTATGAATATTCTAAAGATAATGATTGAAACAAATCAAAATCCCTATATAATAAGGCTAAAAATAAAGTCTCCTAATTAGGTGAGCATTTTATGGTAAATCTGACTATAAACACAATTTCTTCTTATCAGTTTCATCAATCTATCGTCTTTGACTCCATCATTCCAAAATTTATAGCTTTACTAAATGATACTCCAATTAGATATTTCAATCCAAATTTAATCTAATCTCCACTTGTCACATCATACAAAAATAAATAAATATCAATTGTACTAACTACGAACTAAAATCAACCCAAAACAAAAGAGACAAGTTCAATTAATATGACCTAATCACATCTTATCAAATTCCTCTACACCGAACTCACCCTTATCCTCAAGCATACATCAATTCAATATATCTATCATCCTCTTGGTAACTTATCATCCTCTTTCTCATTATCTAAGAATATCCTAAAAGTTAGATATATATATATATATATAGATATATATGTTTAGAATAAAAACATATCATTTCATCAATTCCATCATAATCAAATAAAGTAAGACTTAACACCTTCTTATGGATTACTATTTATGTATTCAAAGTTTATGGTTCATTAAAACTCTCGAATTAAAACATAGTGAGTTATTTCAATATGCTTGCTCATGAATCAGATCTCTAACATTAACAAATATGAATCTAATGAATAAATAAAAGGGTCTTGATAAAGGTTGTAACATGACTTAGGTAAAAGTATGGTAAGAAAGAAAAATTTAAGTTAACATATTAAAGGAATCATATAAACTTATTTACATAAGTTTTAACTCAAATCAGCTTGGAATTCACTTGATTCAAATCACATTATTCTTGCTTTTCCTTTTTCTTTTTCTTTTTTATTTCTATTTTTTAAAACAAGAAACATCAAAGAGGATTTTTTTACAATAGTTCTCCCCCTTTCTACAAAGAATGAGAAATAAAAACATTGCAACTTTAACCAATTGATTTATTTTTTGTTGAAATAGTTAAAATCTTATGCAAATAAAATTTATACAATTCTTTCAATTCAGAGGCTCAAAATTATTGAGGAAATCAACAAAAAGAGGGTAAAAGTGGAATGTAACAAGGTTAATATATAAGAAAAGAAAGGTCAAGGCTCAAATTGGTGAGTTGAAAATTGAGGTAGGCTTTTGTAGGTCAAAAATGGTTATAACTAGGTGCCCCTATCATTTTCATGTATAAATTCACCAAAAATATGGTCTCAAATATATACAAGAGCAAGTTCTAGCATAATCAAACCGTGAATGATAGTACACAACAAAGAAAAATGTATGAACACAAATGTAATTAACTATTCGTAGGCTCAAAAGTTCACATGAGTATCAACTGCATCTAGACTTGCACCTTTTCATTCAATAAAGCCAATTAGATACTTTAAGTAATTTGTAAAAAAACATTAATCATAATCATCTCTCTTATACGTTAAAACTTAAACAAAATTGTATCATAACTTTGAAACTATATCTTAACAACAATCAGAAATTTTAAAGCTACCAAAAGGAATAATCAACACATATAGATCATACTATTCACGAGTCTAAACACAAATTATAGATTTCACCAAAGAACAATAAAGATATAAAATAGTATATATATTACCTCTCCCCTGCATGTAATTATACATTGTCCACAACATATACATAAGATACTCACACTTAACAAAATTAATCAACATAAAATAAGTGAAAGAATAGAATACTCCTTTTTGTTATGAGCATCCAAAAATTAATGCATTATGGTGTAGGTGGATATAGAAGTGTCACCCCCATAAATCAGAGCAATGCATCCAAACTCTTTTTTAGTTTAGAAACTTTATGTTTCAACATGTCCAGTTGAAGATGATACTCATCTCAAATCAATGCTGTTGGAAGAAATAAAGGCTATTAAACATTTGAATCCTTGTGTTGATGTGATTGTGAACTTAATTATGGGGAATCATGTTACACATAATGAAATTGCCTTTTTTATTTCTCGATTAACCTCATCCTACTCAAACAAGCACTATTCAAAGGCTCCATCTCATAAGCTACTTAGATATCATTGTTAGCAGTATCAAGTAAATTAAGATTAATAGCCAAGTAAGTAATCAAAGAACCAAGACCCAAATTCTTGTTAGATCATAAAATAGTGTTAAATTGCATAGCTAACCAAGCACCCAAATTAATATGAGCCTTATCTACCATGCACCAAATGAAGATTAATTCAACTTTAGTACATGTACAAGTTGTAGCCTTCCTCCCTAAACAATTAAAAGCAAGAAAACATTGCAAATAAACCTATTCAAGTTCTTTAAGAAAACTTCCTTTAAATTGAATTAAATGATATATAAGCTTGTCAATGGACTTTGATTTCCAAACTTTTAAAGGATCAAAATCACCATAGTCTATAATATATTCCATATATTGAGTAGAATTGGCATATTCATCATTTATAAACCTTAAGTCTAAACTAAACTCATTGATATTTTTTTAATTCTTTACCCATTAATTGATATTGTACAATATTAGGACTATTTAGAGTGAAATTATTAGGTTTATCAAATTTAAAAGTAGTATAAAACTCATTAGTCAATTCAATAAACACTGGGCATCCAATTTGCACATATTTTTTTCCAATTCATGCCATCAATCAAAGCATCAAAAATTTTCTTAATATTTAACTCCTTTAAAAAAGGATAATTCACATGCTAGAATTAATTTTTCAAGTTTTAAAAGCAATACACCTTTGTTTCCTATCTTTAAAAATAAAACTAAGAGTTTCACAAAAGTCAGACTTAGATGGTGGCAAAACAGATGTACCCTTGGCAATCTGAACTTGCATATGATTAGCATTAATGGTCGATATAGTCTTTGAAAAAAAAAATCAACTAGATTCACTATAGATTTAATGTTTGTTGTTGTTCTATTATTAGTTATTACCCTTCGTTTTCCAAATTACTATGATGGTTGTGAACAAAGAAACTAATTCTAGAAAACAAGTAGAGTAACCAATTAATAACTAAAACAGAGAATCAATAAAATGGAGAAAAAAATTGATGAAAAGGTGGAAAGAAATCACCAATGATAGTTAATCGGCGATGACAGTTGGGAAGCTAACGGCTGGAAGTGACTAACATATGGAAAGTGATGTTGGTTGGAGTTGATGATGCGAAAACGGAATTTGGATAAACGTTAATCTCTGATTTAACTTAGAGTGACTTAGATGAGGTTGTGTTGCTGGAAGCGATGTTGTGAAGAGAGGACTAGAAGTGAACAACCGCTAATTGCTAATAATAGCATGAAGCAACTTACTATTGGAAACGAATGGTATGGAGCAACAAATGACTAAAAACCATACATGGATAATGGACGATTGAAATTAGGATGTGTGGGGTTATGGTACTGTGAAACGACAATGTGTGGGAGGTGGTGGACATATGGCAGGTGACCAACATATGGGAGGCAACATGGAGAATGTTGACGCTCAGTGGGAAGATGACTAAGCTAGGAGCTGGAAAAATGACGATGGATAAAAACTACAACGAGAAGTGCGTCGACGTGGAAGACTCAACAAGTTAAAGTAGGAGACCTGGAAAACAAGGCACACAGAGACATGATAGTGTGAAGAGAGACTTAGAGGAGACTGTGGCAAACGATAATGTGTTGAGAATGACGGTGTATAGTGGACAACAAACTTGTGGAGAGACAATGGCTAAGCTAGGAGCTGGACAAAGAAAAGTATAATAAAGTTGGGGTTTTTCTTTTGTGTTTGTTTAAAAAATCATGAAAATTGTTAATGTTTTATTTATTTATTTAAAAAATTCATTAGTTACTTAAAACAAAATACTCTACTAATATCTATAAGGAACCTTATTTGTTTCAATAATATGGAATTGAAGGGATTTAATACCAGACACTAAAACAAATCAGTCTACTAATATCTATAAGGCATGATCTTACTTCATTTATTTTAGTAATATGAAATTAAAAGATCTAATGTCCAAAACTTAAGTTATGTAAGGCATAATCTTGCCTTATTCATTTCAACATTCTAGAATTAAAAGGACTGTTATCCTAAAACTGAGTTATATAAGATATGATCTTGCCTTATAAACTTTAGTAGTTTAGAATATGAAGCCCTTTAATCCTAAAACTTGAGCTGTATAAGGTGTAATCTCACCTTATAAACTTTAGCAGTCTAACAAAATACCAATTTTCTCACTTAAACTAATAAAACAACTATACAAAAGCAAGCAAATGAAGTATATAAATATCTAAAATATAATTAATAAAATTTGTTTTGTTTGGGTTGCCTCCCAAAGAGTGTAAAATTTAACATTGTTCTATTTGATAGACCTTTCCTCCTCCCCCCTTAATCTTCTAAGTATTGTGGAAGTGTCAAATCATTATCCATCAAACTTGAGACTGTTATATCCTTATCAAATGGTAGCAATATGTATCCATTCACTTTGAAGATCTTTTTAATATCTGAACTTTTTATTTATTGCACTTAAGGAAATATATTAGTGATAATAAAAGAGTCAATCCATCGAGAACTTAACTTACCTAAAATGAGCTTTAATTGAGAATTATATAAACAAAACTTTCTTTCCTCCTCAAATTGCTTACTCAAGAGCACATTATCATACAACATTTTGGTTTTCTCTTTTTAAATTCTCCAATTCTCATAAGCATCTAACTTTAGTTCCACTGATTCTTGCAATTACAATTTTCTTGGCTCTTCAGCTTTGTTCAAGTCCATATTGTAACATCACACTCCCCAATAAGCTTTACGTTTAATCTCTAAAGGTAAATGACAGGCTTTACTTAATCAATTGATAAGAAGACATTTCTATCTATGTTGTATAGGCTATACGGTAAGTCCAAAGAGTGTCATCCAAATGTAACCTCTAATCCTTTCTTCCCAGATTCACTGTCTTTTCTAAAATGGTTTTTTTTCCCTATTGGACACTTTTGCTTCTCCATTCATCTATAGATGACATGCAATGGTTACCCAATGATACACTTTATACTTTTTAAACAAATTCACTATTGTTATATTGCAAAAATGACTTTTTTAATCACTAAAAATAGCTTGTGGAACCCTAAATGTATTGAAAATGTTAGACTTTATAAAACCTATAACAACTGTATAATCATTAGTCCTAGTGGTTTCTGCTACTATCCGCTTATAATCAATTGCCAAAAGCTTATAAGAAAAATTATAAGATGAAGGAAAAGGACCCATAAATAAATGTCTTATACATTAAATATCTCAACTATAAAAATAGGGGTTTGAGACTTTTCATTTCCATGAGATAACATACCTGCCTTATCTTTTGGCATCTTTCACAACTTTTACAAAACAATCAAGCATCTCTAAACAAAGTTTCCAATACAAATCACTATCTTAAATATTTCCAGCAGTATATTTAGGACCAAAGTGTTCTTCACATACATAATTGTGACAAAAGATCAAGACAAAATGATATTCATTCTCTGGCACACAATGTTTAATAACTTGATCAAAGAAAAACTTCCATATGTATGGTTCATTCCAAACATATATTTTGCTTCATTCCTTATATTTTCCTTCCTATACTTACAAATGTAGTTAGCTATAGTTTCGGTAACTAAATAATTATTAAGTTTTGCATACCAAGGAATTGTGCCCTTCATTTACAATAATTGCAAATTAAGAAAAGTTTCAAAAATATGTTAAATATCTTCATCCCTTACTAACCTACTAAAATGATCTACCTCTGAATTTTTTTGCTCCTTTCAGGTCTCTTATTGCCAAATCAATTTCTTGTAGTAAAATCTATTGTATCGAAGTCGATTTGGACTCCTTTTCCAAAAGGTTTTTCAATGTTGTATGGTTATAATATGCAACAAATTTAGAGCCAATAAAATAAGATCTAAATTTATTTAAAACAAAATCAATTTCTAAAATTCTTTCTCAGTTGTAGAATAATTATACTGAACAACATCCAATGTCCTTAAGGCATAATAGTTGATATGATTATGTTCCCAATCCTTTGGCCTAAAATAGCTCCCGCTGCATAATTCCTAATATCACACATGAATGGTACGTAGATCCTAATTTTGGTGGTTGAATAATGAGCAAACTTATCTGTAATACATTGAGCTTATCAAAAGGATCGTAACATTTTTTCCCCAAATTCAAATGGGACAACCTTTTGTAGCAACTTTGACATGGGTATAGCTTAAATTTTTTTTAATAAACTTACGATAAAATCTTACATGTCTAAGAAATGATCGAACTTCCCTATAGTGTGAGGTAAATTCACAATTAAATAAACCTAACATCTATTCTTCTTGTATCTTCTTTCTTGCAGTAAAAAAATAAATTTATCTCCTCATTCACAAATGTAAATCATATAATTAGTTGAACTATGTAAATTCTTATATTTTTCTTTGTTTATTTCTTTTTATATTACTTTAATTTACGCAATAATTGATATCAAAACACTTATCATTTTAGTTAGATTCTTTTTCTGTAGAGTGTGAATAAATAAAACATCAATTAGATGGAAGTAATGATTATAGTTGTCATATGAATTGTAGATAAACACTTTATATTGTTATTTTTCAATTAGTTTTGAAATAAAGGTGTAATTATAAATGATATTCAACAATATAATTACTTTCTAAATAAAATTTTAATTATATACAATAACTTATAAAATATGTTAATTATATTTTTATGTATAACGGGTTAATTACAAAAAATCCAAAACTTTACTCAATTTTGCAATTATAACCTGAACTTAAAAAATAGCAATTAAAACTATAGGGAGAAAAGTGAAATCAAGGGAAGCTTAAACAAGTATAGTCAATTTCCCCTAGTAATTTAGCAGTAGTTGAGAAATCAAGTGGTTATCTTTCTGCTTTCATAAAAAAACCATTTAAATACCAGTCTCAACTACTTAAAGCTTAAGCTTATTACCAGATTGATATCATGATTTGCTATGGATCATGACTTCAAGAAGGCATATTAGAGCAAATATGTATATGCTTTGACTTTCTTTTATGTTCTGCTATGGCTCTTCGATGTGAAAGATATATAATTTCTTTGACATTCAGTGCAAGTGCCATTGCTTATTTGCAATTAATAGCTTCATATCACCTTGGTTAAAGAAAAAAAAGGCCTTAGTATCCTTAAAGACAGTTGCAAACTTTTAGTTTCTTAACAGAAATCTTGTGATCTAAAAAGATTAAAAAATCATGGTGGTGTTAATGCTTTCCACTCCCAACAGGATCCAAAAAGATAAATTGATGGCTAACCCAAAGTCGCAATGCTAGTTGGAAGAGTTATGTCATCACCTTCTTCATTTCAAAGACTTATAATGCTCATATTTTTAAGGATCATGGACTTTCGATCCCCCATTTGGACTCTATCTGTTCAATTAATAGTTCTTTATACAAGTTTGTCAGTTGACATTATTAATTGGAAAACATTTATTTCTATCCTTTTTTTATCTACATTAAGCTTCTTTGTTTCATGTCAGTTGACTTGACTCTTTTTCTCCATAATCTGACTTATATACAATATGATCCATATTGACATGTAGTAAGTGAGAGGGTAACTAGTGTATGAACAATTTGGTGGTGACTAAGAAATGAAGTTAATTAGCTTGCATGAGGATTTTAAGTTGAATAATGAATTCATAAAAATGGTTATCGTTGGTGTAACTATTTGCATGTTATTTTTCCTTACCAAGCAAATGCATGAATCTTCGTGTTAATAATGGAACCTTTGTTAGGCAGACACTAAAATTATGATATATGCACCCTCTTTTCTTTGATGCATAATGTATAATTTGCGATTTATAGAATGTTTATTTATAACATATGCACAGAGCCCCTTCAGAATGACACACCAGTAAGCCTTGGCACAGTTTATTGCCCAAGCCCATCCCAATATGCATTTTCAACCAGATTATTCTTCTTCTTTTTCCTTTACTAGTACCATAACTACCAACCAAGAGGTAGTGCCTACAATTCCTAAATCTGACATAACAATGAAGGAACCATCATTTGATCAGAAGTCACAATCTTATTCAGTTCCCATTGACAAGCCTGCTGATGATGGCTACAATTGGAGAAAATATAGACAGAAACATGTTAAAGGAACTAAATTTTTGGATAGTTATTACAAATGCACGTATCCCAGTTATTCTGTGAAGAAAAAGGTGGAATAGTCAGTTGATGCCTAAGTAACTGAAATTAGATACAAGAGACAACACAATCTTGAACCTCCACAACCCAATAGGTGTGCCAAAGAATCTGGAAGCTTACATGGGAACCCATTTCAGGGGAATGAAGTAGCTGCACAGATTCAATGTAGAAATGTGAACAAGTCTAAAGAGAACAAAGATTAGGAGTCCAGTCAAGCTACACAAGAACATTTATCTGGTTCAAGTGATAGTGAGGAAGTTGGAGCTACTGAAACTGTGATGGAAGGAAATGTTGAAGATGAACTTGAATTTAAGAGAAAGTTTTTTTCAGAAGTTCTTATATGATGTGGAGGCAATGTATTTGAATGTTTACTTTGAGTGTCAAATTTGATCACTTTGCAATGTACCGAAATATGGAGGTAAGGTTAGTAGAGCCAACTTTTTCACACAGAATTGTTACAAATCTTAAAATAATTGTGTAGACTATAAGTTAAGAATTAAATTTCCTTATACGATTATGCAAGATCTTAAACATATATGATTCTCACATATAAAGTCATCGTACCTTGATTTATAGAGTCATTTGATGTTGGTACGAAAATCAGACTCTTCAGTTCTCTTGATTCTCTTCCATGTTTCCATTCTTTCTCCTCACGTTTCCACTTCTGTATTTTCCCCTTATTTAATGGTTATCGACAGAAGCAGCTTAATAGGAAAGAATATGACCAAAAGAGGTGATGCTTATAAGTAATTATTGAGAAAACCACCTCTTAATTACCACACCCATCATGTCAGTATGAAGCTTTATAAACATTTATTACATGATACATTAATAATCTAACATTCTCTCACTTGGCTCATATAACATTGCCATCTTCATAAGTCATTAAAATTTAATGTGCATTGAATACACCAGTCATCATAATCAAGGATTAGAACTAATGTGAGTCATAGAGGTTGTATGTGATTTAAACAACATATTCCTTTCTATGTACTACCAAGTTAGTCTTCTCCATGAAATGATCAATAAATGGGAAACACATAATTGATCCAAAAAATAATGTCTATTCAAGACAAAAAATATTATCATCATTCCATTCAATTCAGTTTACATATTTGGAAGAACAAGTAAATCAGAAACAAATTAAATAATGAGCTCAGAATTTCAATTACATTAAAAACTAAACGTCATTATAATATGCATTAATGTCTACTCAGTAATAATGCCCATACTGTCAATATGCCCCATAAATATTTTGGGTGGTAATCCCTTAATCAAAGGGTCAACAATTATACGATTAGAGCTAATGCGCTCAATTGACACTTTACATTTCTGAACCTCTTCTTTCACAACAAAGTATTTCAATTCCTTGTGTTTAGCACCTTTGGAATACGTGTCGTTTTTAGAAAAGAAAACTGCTACAGAATTATCACAATAAATTTTTAGCAGCCTGGCAATTCTGTCGACTATTCCAAGTCTTGAAATAAGTTTCGCAACCATTTAACTTGAATCATGGCCTCAAAGCACGCCACAAATTCAGCTTCCATGATGGATGCAACAATTATTCACTACTTCGCACCCTTCCATGATATTGCTCCTCCAACTAAAAGATACACATAGCCAAATGTAGATTTTCTAGTATCCACACAATTAACAAAATTTGAATCTGAATATACAATCACTTCAAGATGATCAAACCTCCTATAAGTAAGCATGTGATCTTTTATCACTTGCAAATATCTTAAGACTTTCTTTGTAGCTTTCCAATGATCCAATCTTGGGTTACTTTGGTATCTCCCAAGCATACCAACTCCAAAGCTGATGTCCGACCTTGTACACGTTTGAGTGTACATCAAACTCCCAACAATAGATGCATAAGGAATTCCTTTCATCTATTTCCGTTCCATATCATTCTTTCGACATTGCGTAAGACTAAATTTGTCTCCTTTTTGAATTGGAACTGGAGACGTTGAGCATTTATCCATTTTGAATCTCTTTAAAACTTTATTAATATATGGTTTCTAAGAAAAACCTAATAGTCTTTAGTATCTATCTCGAAATATTTCTATTCCAATCAAATAGTTTGTTTCTCCCATATCTTTCATTTCAAAGTTGTTAAAAAGAAACTTCTTAGTCTCACTTAATAGACCAAAATTATTAGTTGCGAGTAAGATGTCATCAACATACATAATTAAAAAAATAAACTTACTCCCACCAGGGTCGTTCCTATAGTTTTATAGGCATAAATTGACAATATATTTAAGTTTACATATTTGTATGAAACATAAATGACTCAATTTATAAGTTTACACAATCAATTAAATATTAAATGATCATAACAGTAACAATTACACAAAGGATCATGATTTATGAAAAACAATTTCTCCGTACATTTCTAGATGTAAAATCATTAATAATATTATCAAGATCAATATTGTCCATCATATCCTTCTCAATACATAACATAGCTAAGCTATTCAACCTTTCTTGCGACATTGATGACCTCAAATAGGTTTTCAATAATTTTAACTTTGAAAAACTTCTCTCAGCTGATGTTACAGTCATAGGTATAGTCAATAGAATTCGATAAGCAATTGAAACATTTGGATAACAATCTGAAACTTGAACAAATTCTAATATTTCAACTGATGACATTAAATCATTTAGCAAAGTCATTTGCAATACTTTTAATTCAGAAAAAAATCATCTAAATCCATATCAGACATATTATCATAAGAAAAAATTCATTGTAAAATTAGTACAACATTCTCTTAATTCTTTACCATCTAATGACCTCAACTTCTTTGAATCAAATAAAAATCCAAAAATATTATCAAATGCCATTAATTGTTCAAATATATTCTTTAACGAAGTAATTGCTAAATCCACAATAACTAGAAAGTAATTAACCCTGAAAGAATCCTCAACTGAATGTATTTCTTCATTATGGTTAATTTCATCAAATTGTCGTTTCCTAATAACACAATGTCTAGTTGGAAATGTAGGCTCTATATTCATCTCAAGCGCAAGACTTTTGGCAATAGTCATACTAGAGCTAAACCCTTTATCTCTATATTTCTAAAAAAATATACGTAAAAATTTGCCAATAATAGATGAATACGAATGGCTAATTAACTCTGGTGGCAACAACCTTAAATACATCAAACCTGACCCCTTTTGTCCTGATCAGATCCTTATTCGATTCGATTAGGTTTGGACCAAGACCAAATGACGTTATTTTTTGAACTAAGTTGGGCAACTCAAACCCAATTCAAAACTTGATTAACTCAAATATATATATGATCATTGACGTTGAGCCATGTTAGGTTAGGTCAAATTAATTCTGTCAACTCGGACTCGGACTCTAACTTATTAATTCAAAAAAATACTAGTATTGAGCTCTACAACAATAATATCATAGTTGTTGAATTTATTATTACTCATAATTAGACCCGTGTAGGTTATAATTATAACAAAATCCACTACAACATCATAATCTGCAATTTACAATTTGAAATCTTGCTTATCACGATATGTTAGAGTATTGATGAAGGTCAATGAAGATGTTGGTTATAAAAACGAGACACCATCATTGGAGACAACATTAATGGAGCAAAAAACTCTTGATAGGCCCCAAAAACTTGCACGAGATGGGCAAGAACATTGATGTAAACCATAATTAGAGATGGGCTATACGTAAAAATTTGCCAATAATATAAAAGTAGTTAGAGAGAGGGCTGTTGAAGTGAGGCCCCCTCTTATCGTAGGCCCTGGGCAGGGGCCACGTTCATATATATACACTGATCAACAGTGTTTTCCTTAAAACCAAAGGAAACAGCAGTATCATTAAACTTAAGATACCATTGGTAGGAAGCTTGCTTGAGTTCGTATATTGAATTTTTCAGTCTAAACACCATGTGTTCTTTCCCTTCAACTGAAAAACCCATTGGTTGATCCATATATACATTTTTCTCTAAATTTCCATTTAGAAAGGTAGTTTTCACATCCATCTGATGTAGCTCTAAATCATAATGAGCCACTAGTGTCATGATAATTATGAGAGAATCTTTCTTGAAAATTGGTGAGAACGTTTCCTTATAGTCAATGCATCTTTTTGAGTAAAACCCTTAACAACAAGTTTAGCCTTGTAACGTTCAAGGTTTCCATGAGAGTCACACTTTATCTTAAAAACCCATTTATGCCCAACTCTCTTGCATCCCTTAGGCAATTCTACAAGGTCCCAAACACCATTATGTTCCATAAATTTAAGCTCATCTTTCATTGCACCTAACCATTTATTAGCATTAGCACTATTAATGGCTTGTGAAAATAAAACTAGATCATTATTAATTCCCAAGTCATCTTCCAAATCTTGTAGATAGACCACATAATCATTCAGAATAGCAGATGTCCTTTCTCTTTGGGATCTTCTTAATGTTATATCTTGTGGTTTCTCCATTACAGGTTCATGTTGAATGTCAGAAGCATGTACTTGTTGCTCTTCATGATTGTTATGCAGTGCAACAATTTGAGGAACAACGATCTGAGTTGTAGGAACACAAGTCAAAGGGACTTGTATTATAATTTCCTTAATTTCATCATTTCGTGAAATATCACTCCCACTAATTTCACCATTCTCAATAAACCTAGCTTTTCCTATTTTAACAATTCTTTTATTATGATTAGGACAATAAAATCTATACCCTTTAGATTTTTTTGGATAACCAATGAAATATCCACTGATTGTTCTTACATCCAATTTCTTTTCTTGTCAATTATAAATCGTTATTTCTACCTGGCATCTCCAGATATACATGTGCCTTAAACTAGGTTTCCTAATAATCCACAGTTTAAAAGGTGCCTTTAAAACTGTCGTACTAGGAACCCTATTTAATAAATACATGGCAGTTTTTATAATGATAAGGGTAAAGATGCATTTCTTAACATACTTCTAACCATGTCCATTAAGGTTTTATTACTCCTTTCTGATACACCATTTTGTTGTGGCGTACCCGACATTGTGAATTGAGCATATATGCCATGCTTTTCTAGAAATTTAGAAAATGGACCAGGTGTTGCCCAGTTTCATCATATCTTTTATAATACTCACCACCTTTATCAGACCTAACGATTTTAACTTTGCTGTCTAGTTACTATTCAACTTCAGTTATATAAATTTCTAAGGCATTCACTGCTTGAGATTTCTTATACAGTAAATAGACATATCCTTAATGTGAATAATCATCATTAATGGTGATAAAGTATTTTTCTTTACTAAAAGAATTAACATCAAAAGGTTCACATATATCAGTGTGTACAATTTTAAGAAGCTAAGTGCTTCTCGTGGTACCTTTCTTTGTGTGTTTTGTTTACTTTTCCTTATCACAATCCACAGAAATATTGGGATTAGTAAAATCCAAATTTGGAAGAATTCCATTCTTTACTAATCTTTCCAGTCCTTCCTTGAAAATATAACCTAAGCGCTTATGCCACAAGTAAGCAAAACAGTTATTCACTAAACTACGATTAATTCCAACTTTATGATGTAAGGTCATAACAGTTTTAGCATATAAATTATCAAGATTCAATTTATATAAACGATCACAAAGTAAACCAGATCCAATAATACTAGTATGCTTAAACAAACTGAAACTTCCATTACCAAACTTAAAAGAGTATCTAGTGAAATCAAGTTTAGATAAAGAAATCAAATTCCTAGAAATACTAGTTATATAAAGAGTTTCAAATAAATCTAAACGATGTCTAGTATTCATGATTAAACGGCAAGTCCCTACTGCTTCCATTGGAACCTTTACTCTATTCCCCATGAAGGTAAACTTCTCATTTGGGTTTGCGATTTGGATCATAAGGAATCCCTACATAGTATTAGAAACATAAGTTGTATATCCAGAATCAATCCACTAAGGATTACGTGGAACTTCAGTTAAATTGGATTCAAAACATAAGCCTTAAGCTTACCTTTCTTTTCGAACAAAGCCTTACATTGTGAATAGTCCTTCTGGAAGTTTGTAGATTTTCCACATAAATGAAATTTGTTATTGTTTGCCTTCTTTTGGATCTTAACAGGGGACTCATAGGTCTTCAATGGCCCTTTCCCCTTTCCATGTTTCTTATGTACTTTCTTACTAGCTCCTTGATATTTCACAAAATGGATAGAATGATATCCTTGATTCTTAGGTCTTGTTCCTCTTGAGCTAACATACTGTGCAATTTATGCACATTCCATTTGTCTTTCATGGTGTTATAGCTCATTTAGAACAAACCATACTTAGATGGTAAAGAGTTCAAAATGAGTTGTATATGGAAATTCTCATCCACTTCTATTCCTAAAGACTTAGTTCTTGCTGCAATATTTGTCATTTCAATGACATGTTCATGCATAGTACGAGAACCATCAAATTTCATGGTGGTCAAAGTACCTATTAATATCCCAACAAGAGACTTATAAGTTGTTTGGGAGCGATCTACCACAAAACTCATAAATTCTTTAGTACTTTCAATTTTGGAAGAGCTTACTTAGTGTTGTTTGCTATGCTCATTTGCATAAACATCAAGCTCAGTATGTTTGATTTTTCCTAAGCTTTATAATAAGCCTTTTCTTCATTACTGCTAGTATCAGTAATAAAAGAAGACTTCTCAACTTGAAGTGTCAAATCAAGATCCAATGCACCAAGGTGAAATTGGACTTGTTCACTCCATTCAGAAAAATTCAGCCCATTAAATATTGGTATAGAGGAAGCTTGTGAATGTAAAGACATAAGGACAGAAACTGCAATAAATACACACCTGACATTAATGTTTTAAGTCATAAACTAACATATTATATAGATTAACATGAAAGATTATGTTAATAATTAATGTACATTAATGTTCTCCTTTAGGTGATACATCAATGTACAAAATAATTATAATGATGCCAATAATATTTAACATTATTACGTAATGATGCGTACACTACTTAGAAATATTTATTATCTTTAGATAAATAAGTAAAACTAATAATTCATTTACATTACCAAACAATCATATTCATTAATTATAAGATCAACCAATTAACCTATGGGTAATTCATAAATATCTTATAATAATGAATTTCAATCTACTCATAGATAAACATCATTTATATGATCAATTTTATGAGTGAGTGATTGAAAAATTCTAGTCAATTTAGAATCTTAAAGATTTGATCATTTTGGTGATTAACAAATCTAAAATAATATTATTCCAAATTTGATAAATGAGTAAAATATTACTTATTCAATTATCACATCATAAACATACTACCAATCGTTATTATTAACGTACATGCATGCAAAGCACTATACATAATTATTATTAATCTTGATAAACAGTGATGCTTGATCCATAACCCAGAAACAAGTTAACATGCATGTACTTCACCTAATTTTTACTACTCACATTAACATGCATATAACAGTTTCATACATCCTTCCATGCATATAATTTTACTGTTGATACACTGAGGGTGGACAAGCACCTGGTCCATTTGTGAAGTTTCTTCAAGAGCATAGGATAATAGCTCAATACACCATGCCTGAGTCTCCGAAACAAAATGATGTAGCAGAAAGAAGACACCAAACATTATTAGACATGGTGTGGAGTATACTTATCAGCTCTAAAATTTCTAATTCCTTGTGGACTGAAGCTCTTAAAATGGTAGTGTATATATTAAATCGAGTTCCAACCGAGGCTGTTTCTAAAATACCATTTGAGTTATGGAAAGGTTGAAAACCGATTTTGCGACATATACGCGTTTGGGGATGCCCCTCTGAAGTAAGAGTTTATAATTCACAAGAAAAGAAACTGAATCCAAGGATTATAAGTGAGTATTTCATTGGATATGCTGAAAGGTCCAAAGGATACAAATTTTATTGTCCATCTTATAGTACTAGGTTTGTGGAATCAAAAAATACAAAGTTTCTTGAAAATGACTTGATTAGTAGGGGTGATCAATCTCGAGACTTAGTTCTTGAGAAGGATCATTGCGAAATACAAACTCCTACTTCAAGTAATAGATTGATTGTCGTTCATAGCATCCGTCAAAGTCCAAAGGATGCAGATTTTATTGTCCACCGACAGCGAGATGGAAAACACACGGTGCACATATGGCACCGACGGTGTCTATCATTACCGACGAGACAGTCCCTTCCTGCTAGTTTCATGTAGGTCCCTGCAAAATACTGCACATAATAATTATTAATTATCACTCATCTTATGCGGCTTTTATAATGTACATGAAGAATAAAAAAAAGTTAAGAGTTTCATGATTAAAAAAAACTTAACTTCAAACGGAGAATCATACGGTTCACAACCTAGAATATGACTCTAATACCACATATTAAATTTCCTTATATAATTATGCAGGATCTTAAACATATATGATTCTTACATGTACAGTCGTCGTACCTTGATCCGTAGAATCATTTGATGTCAGTATGAAATCAAACTTTTCAGTTCTCTTGATTCTCTTTTGTATTTCTATTCTTTCTCCTTACGTTCTCGCTTATGTATTTTCCCCTTATTTGATGGTTATAGATGGAAGCAACTTAATAAGCAAGAATAGGACCAAAAGAGGTGACACTTATAAGTGGTTATGGAGAAAATCACCTCTTAACTACCACACCCATCATGTCCATACGAAGCTTTATAAACATTTATTACATGAGAAATTAATAATCCAATATGAAGTTGATCTTTTGGATGATGGCTATAGATGGCGTAAATATGGTCAGAAAGTTGTCAAAGGCAATCCTAATCCCAGGTGATTTTATGACGTGGGCTTGTTTCTAAGGATTTTCGTGCAACTTTTCTGACCTGTGTTGTCTGCATGGTCCACAGGTGCTACTATAAATGCACAACCGCAGGATGCAATGTCCGCAAACATGTTGAGGGGGCTGCTACAGATCCCAAGGCCGTTGTAACAACATACGAAGGCAAACACAATCATGATGTACCAGCTGCTAAAAGTAGCATCCACAATGCTTCCAGTTCTAATGGGTTGCAATTAAGGCCAGACAATCCTTTTAAGTGAACTCAGGAATTTCAAGGGATCAGCAACCTGTAGCACGATTCCAGATAAAAGAAGAGCAGATAACCTAGTTTCTATGAAAGGGATGACCTTGAACATTTACATATATGCTTAAAAATGTTTTTCCTTTCATGCGTGAGGCCATTGTTTGCATAATAGTGGTCTGTGAAAACATATCCGTATGAATGCAAAAGAAAGAAAGATTATGAAAGGAGTTGTTCCGGAGAAGTATCTTCTTGGATGAGCTAGTTGTATTTAACTAGTTTATTAGGGCATACAGCATATTGATGTTCTGTGCATTCTTCTGTAGTGAAAATACAGAAAGTAATAATTGTGATAAGGTATTTTAACTTATTTTCCCATTAGCTTCTGCAGAAACCTATTGGTATTAGTACCTTGTCCTGGTTTATTTGTGTTATAGTTTGGCCAGAGTTGTGCAAGTTCTGGTCCTGGTGGTTAAGCACTTGCAGATGACATCTGTCCTCAGTGCTCAATTTGTGTTATTGCTCGACTTTATATATGAAGACAGAGATGTTAACATTTGAATTAAGTATAAGTTCACGGTGCACATAACATTCTTATCCATTTTAGTTGCGAGAAAAAACTTAAGTGCAAGTTTCAACTGGAGGAATAACATAAGACTATCTTTGTGCAGCTATCGTGGTGCTCAATATTTTAAAAATCGGATTAGAAATTAAACTGATTAAATAAAATATTTGAGGTTTAAAAATTTTAATTAATATTAGACTGTCGTAAAATCGGCTAAAGATTAAATAAAATTAAAGAATTTGAAATATAAGATTGTCTTTAAACGAATTTGAAGTTTAATTGACTAATTTATAAAAATTGACTAATTAATAATAAGAGTTCTTAAAATAAATTGAACTAAAAAATTAAAACCTAAACTAAAAAGTTAAACGATTTAAAACTTTTACGGTTAAATTTGTTGAGTTTTTTTTACCGGACCTTAAAAATGAAAAGTTGAGTCACTTATTACTGAATTATCTCGGGGAAGATTGACCCAAAATTTTTTGTATTATATAGGAGTCCCTGATAATTTGCTGGGAAGAAAATTGAAGAGATGTGGCATCTCAATAATAGGATTGCAGAGCAAGCTATATTTGTTTAGACATGGATAAACCATGGTCGATTTCTATCTGGAAAAGTAGCAAAGGTCAGAGACAAATTGTAAGCGTCTATGTTTGAATGCTCGAACTGGCTTTATGGATGGCACATTTAGGGTACGAGGCAGTCCTCAAGGCATAACGTCCACGGAGTCGGTGCAAACAGATTGAATTACACTTGATCAAAGGTAACATGATCGTAGTGGAAACCAACCATTAGAAGGTAAGCCAAGACTATAATCAAAAGGATTTTCTTTTCTTTGTCAGCATGTCTTCATGATGATTCAACTTCTACAAAGATGGTGACCACGTACTTTCTTTCTATTAGCCAGATTGGTATCCTTGAAATGACACCGAAATCAAGCATCTCCAGCTACAAGGGTAGGTATTTGGCCATGATTTACAAAATCAATTTTGTTCAAGCTCACGCAGCACAGCACACGCTCTGGCAGCTCCTCTTGCTGTTGTGCCTGAAAGACCACCACAGATAAAGCAGGTCAATGAAGTAGCAAACTAATGGATTCTGCTTGTTTTGAATTGGTTGTTCCATTGACAAATACCTGAATAGTTAAGCCCACATTAGCTATGCCATGTTGAAGACGATGTCGGAATGCTTCAAGCCCTTTCCTAGATATGTAGCTGAAACGATGAATATCCAGGTCAATCTCGAAATAGTTTGGCCCCTGCATAGTGTTAGAGCTACAAAACGTTAGAACATTATCGTATCAGACTTAACAAAGGAAAAACTTCCATTCTACTATGTCACAGCAGAACTCAAATTATTCAGGAAAGGAATTTCATAGCACACACACACAAATGCATTCCAAATCTTATTTACACCCAGTAGCTACCCTAATCAAACTGAGGGCCCATGGATCGGGAAAATTATGGTTACCTTGAAGAAATTGTGTTGAGGGCGAGAAAGCACTGGTTTGTCGTTATAAGCCAGGAGAAGCTTCCTTTCTGCAGAACTCAACTGCAAGTCCTCTGGATTAACCAGACCCGCCAAAATTTTTAGCCTTTCTCTGAAAGGAATAACGCTGTTCTTTCCAAAGCCTCTAGTCTTTTCCATCTCATCATCAACGAGTCTCTGGAACAGAAAGCAAAATGAGAAATTAGCAGAGATGTCTACTCTGTATTATGGATAAGAAGCCAATGATCATGAACTCGATTAACATGAAGCACTTGTATAAGTATATACCTTGATACTATCTAGAAAATAAGACGAGATCTCTTTGTCAAAGTTCTCAGTCAGTTTAAAATGTAAGACAAGGCTCATGCCTTCTCCATCATCTTCAGCTTGAAACAGGGCAACAGGATAAGTGGGAAGCTGCAAGATGAACAACCTAAATCAATACAAAATAACCATCTGACATGTCAGTGAGGACTGTAAATCTTCTAGAGTGCAGTTTTAAAGGAGAAAGTACCTGTATGTTGAGAATCAACAATGAGGGTAACCTCTCATGAGGTTGGGAATGTGGAAGTTCAAGGTGCTGAGCAATGTGATGTATCTTTCGTGGGCATACAAACAAATCAACGCCAATAGGTACATATGGGCAGTAGTCCGGCGCAGGTGACTTCTGCTTATTACTGCATCATTAAAGTTAGTGCTTTAGTTGCTATAACCCCGAAATTTATGCACAAACGAAAGATAGACATTAATGACAATAGAGTGATAGACAGAGATCATGAAGACATGCCTGAAAAAGTTCATCCCACGAAGCTTGAAAACTGAAGGTGAAACCTCAGACCAAGAAGCTGAAGTTAGTTTCCCTCCTGTTGAACTTGGAATCAGGTTTCCCGCCCTCGGACGGTATAACAAACTCTCAGCTGCACCAGTTTAAGTACTCATTTATGATGGAATCTCAAGTTTCATGGTATGGTTTACTAATTAACACCTGCAAGGATTGATACTTACAGAATTCAGTTGTCTCCCCTCCGTCACAGGATTTCCTCTTCAAAGAGAGAGTGATAACTGTTGATTTCTTTCTGTTTTCTTGATTCCTCTCCAATACCTCATGTGCGCCATCTTCAAGTCCTTTAAAACTTTCAAGTGCATCATCAAATGCTTTCTTTCTCTTAGTCAAAATGTCATCACCTTTTGAACCCCCTCCATCTATTTTCAGGTAACTTTCGTAGAAGCCCTCGTACTTGGACCCAGTGTCAACGAAGTGGGATGCAGTTCCGTACTCAAGCAATTGAGAATTTGGTTTATATCCAATTGCACTACTTACTGAAGAAAAGCCGTCTGATTGGTCAAAGAAACAAGTAAAGCCAAGTATAAGAACTTGCTATCATTCTCAAAATCATAACATTAATAAGTTACCATACGATTGCTAAGGTATGCAAGTGTCTCACCTCCGTGCACACTGATGAAGTCATCCTCTGAATCCGAGTCTATAATACTAACCGAGTCAAACCACACCTCTTCTTGGCATATTCCTGCAAATTATTGAAGTTTCAAATTCAGGAATGAAACGGATACTGATAAGCTTACATGTATAACCCATAACCTAAGCAGAAATTGTTTACATGTACATATTCATCTTATCTTATACCAATATGCTTGCTATTTCCAGACCAAGTGTATAAAATCCTAAAGGCTTTTCTAGTAACATTCATATTTGCAGATTTGGACTTTCCTATAATAGAAGGAGAACACACCATTTTCATCAATTTGACTATGGTTCCATTGTAGCTGAGTGTGATGAAATGACTTGTTGGAGACTTCAGATCTCTTGCAGGTAGTTGCAGCACCCTTCTCATAATCGAGATGCACAAATTCACTAACAGCAATATCACTTACTCCAGCATCACTAAGCCGCGTCATAGGGACGTCGCCAATAGTTGAGGAAATCCTTCTGCAACGCCTGCCAACTCTATAACGACGTTTCTTGGACTTGGTTGGTTTTATCCTTGCATTAGATGTGGAGTAACAAGCCCCCATTATCACAACAATTTTCTATACCCTTTCTAAACTTTTACTTCATACGAGAACAGAATATCCCAGGAATTCCAGGCAAATAATAATAATGGCACCTGCGTTTGCGTTACAAAAATTTAATATTGTAGAAAGCTGAAGACTTGGATCAACCAAAATCGAGGATGAACAGTAAAAATTAGAAGGAAGCTTCACATCAAAAGGACAAAATGATGAAAGAACAGAGCTGTGTCAGCTACACTTATGCAGAGACTAGCATTCATATTGACATGCGAACGCGTCAAACAAAGATAAATATGAACTTCACCAGGGACTTCTTTATTAAATCCCCATAAGTTAGTAAATCGTCCAATCTTGGATAGACAGGTCACAAATTCAAGGCTATTTGTCATAAGAAAATTAGGATGAGTTCCGAGATTAAAGATAAAAACTTAAGCATGAAGATTATGAAATCCCAAGAACAAATTACCTAGACTACTGCATTTATTTATCTGTTTATTCCATATAAAAGGAAAGGGAAGCATATGGGCAGATAACCAGACAAACATAAAGTCAGAGTCTCTAGTGGCAACTTACCGAATCAACTATCAAGCTTCTGACTTTCCGCTAGTCCAGAAAGCAAAGTTAGCTTTAGTGCAAAAGATGCCGTCTGATTCAAGAAAAATCAAGTTCCATAGCATACAGAGGCCTAAGTCCTAGTTGCCCACATCTGAAGAAAATAAGAATTAAAATGCATAAGCACTTGTCTATGAAAAACTATACATATACATCTCTAGGAACTACTTGAAACTCCAAAAACATAGAAATCCTATAGCCCAATTCTTACCAGAAACAGTATTACAACACAACTAAGATAGGCATGAAAGGTTTTTCTTTTCTCCTTTATAACAACCACTAAACACAGCGAAACCGAATCAGATAACTACAAGTCGGCCCATTGCTACAATGGTAAAAGACAAAACAAAGACGTGTAATTTGACATCCAAAGTGTCCACCAATTGTCCAAGAGTACATGAAAACGTCGAGGTTGAATAACTGATGAGTTTGACTCCGACCGATCAATATCAAAACAATTTACCAATCAACAAAAGAAAGACCAACTTCCATTTGGGATATCAAAGAAACATAAGAAGAACAGAGAAAGGATGGGAATGATGAGTGTTGACTTTTTGATCATATAGAAAAAATGAAAACAAAAAACAATTTTCGAGTCACAATTCACGAACACGGGTAACGTAACACATTTGTCACCGTTTGAAGAAACAGAACAGATACAGTATCCCATGTTGTATTGTATGGATACAAAATGATGAAAAGTAAGAAACTTTGTCGTTGGGCGTCATAACAAGACATAAAAAGTGAAATATGAAATGTTTCAAGGAAATGCATGTGAGAGGAGAGAAGAGCAAGAACCTGATGATGAGGATAGAGCAAATAAAGGGGCATGGAAGAAACCCGAGTCAAGAACGCTCGGATCTTTCCACACACCCCAAGCACCTGTATATATGTCTCTTTCAGTCTCTCTCTGGCGAGGGCTGCAACTTCTGAGAAGTTATGTCTATAGAAAGGAAGAAAGAGACAGAGAGAGATGCGAAGAAGCTAAAGAGTAACAGGAAGAGAACACAGATACCGGTCTTTTTGGATCCTCATTCCTACTATTTTGGTTTCTTATTGTAGACAGTGGACTAGATTCTCTTCTTTGAATCGTATACATGTATATAAATTGTTTACTGTTAGAACTGTTCTTAGCTCTTTTCTTTTTTAACATTGAATGGAGGGGACATACATTTTGATGAAGGATACCCCGATGTCGTACTTGCATGCTCCTTGTCTTCAAGCATGTGTTATCATTTATGCTAAATCTGATTTCACTTCTAGACTCCCCGACAGATTATGTATATAGTAATACAACAAGCACTTGAGGAAATAGTCTCAAGTTAATTTTGGAATGTTATATTATTTTTATTAATAAAAATAAACAACAAGAACTACTTAATGGTTTAAGTTAAGGATTCCATTCAACAGAATGGACCAAATCGCCGAATTATTACTTTTTCACACCTTAGAGTTCTACTCTATAGATCAATGTAACAACAACAGAATCAGCCCTCCATGATAATTGGCGGAGAAGTATAAGAATCATTACTATTTCATTTTTGCAGGATTAATCTTGACAAGCAAAATGAAATGTTGGAAAGAAACCTGTAGCAAACCAATGAATAGTACACGAGTAGAGTTCAATATGGTCATGTCCGACTGGGAAAGGAAAGATTTGATTTTCTGGTATGCAGCAATAGCAGCAGGTGCCAGGTGGTGTGCGAAAGTGACTCTTTTGGAGTTGGAACAAAAAACACCAGCTGGTTCCATTAATGTATTTATGAGGCCCCTCATATTAGTATGGTAAACTACCACAACAAATAAACGATTTGGAGTTCAGTGGCAACCTCTGCTTTTTAATTACCAATAATATGGAAACCTGGGGTCACAAATTTGTATTGTTTGTCCTTGTTGTCAAGCAAACCATACAATACAACTTCCTACTCAAAATATTGTTGAGTGCACATCTTTTTCTTCTTCGTTCCTATTCTTTTTGTGATATACTTGAAAAGTGAAAAGTTAGGCTCAACTTCACAAATTAGGCTCATGTGACATGAATCATGTTAATATCAGTACGCAATCATATATATCTTAAAGCTTTGACTAGTCTCTTGTCTTTAAAATACAATCAAATATTTGCTGCATTTTAAAATTGAGATAAATATTATCATATGACTTATATTCAATTACAAATTAGGGAATAAACGCCTCTATAGTTTTATTTATTTCAGAAAACACTCTTAATACACAATTTAGAAGATAAAATGAAATTGTGAAAAATAAGATCTGATATGATGCACAAAGGTGGAGTCTGCATCCACTCAAAGAATTAAGTAACAGAATGATCACTAAAGACAGTTGGACAAAGAAATCATTAAAGTATGGGATGCTTCCAACCAATTTTGGGAGCATGAATAGCATGATTTATTTTCTATGACCTATTCGATTATTACTCTCTCACTCCTCCTAAAAGAAGAAGTTGATAAAAGAATAAAACTGGACCTAAAAAAGCATTACTTTTCATTAATAAATGATCTCGAAGCTATTCTAAAGTTTGGAAGTGGGGAATTGGATGCCTAAGCAATCACAGTTTAATCTATCTATCTCTTGCTTATGACTAAGACCAATCAATTCTATTTACACTATTAATTGAATTCCTCAATTAATACTGAAGTCATTAGAGTTAGTAAGTTGGTGATACTGAAATTGGTTTTAAGGTTTAAGTTCAGTGATTCAATTCATTCTTTATGATGTAGAGAAAAAAGTATAAAATAAATGGGGAAGTGATTTGAACATAAAGGCATTTCATTTACGTTAGTTTTTGTCTCCACTTCACCAATCATTCCAAAGAAAGAATCTTAGCAATGTATAAACCAGAGGGTTGAAAACACCTGAAGTAAACTAAAATTAGGTAATTGACTAGCTAGTTAACACCTATGTTTGCTACCTTTTCCATGTTCTCCAACTTCTTGGGTTTTAGGAGCTGTATGTATAGATTGCAACATTAGGGGGAAACTCAGGTAGGTTTGGCAATTGCATGCATGTATCCACTGAATGAGCGCCTATGCCATGATCCTGACTCCTACCCCATACAACGTTAGTGTTAGATATTGAAACTATGGGGGTGGAGATGGGAACTCTGGAGCTTGTGGAATTCAACCAACCAATGGTTGTGTTTCTGCCAATATGGTTGATTTTTGTATCCCAATTCCAGTGGATTAAGCAAATAATTTTGTCTATTGATGGGTAGTATAGGAGCAACCAATGAACTAAATTTGATGTCAAACCCAACAGAAGAATCAAGTTTGTTTTAATTTCATTTAATTGTTATGATCAAATCCTGAGACTTGTGAGCTCATTATAAACTTGGAGATGTTGCATAATGAAATAGAAACCATGTTTAAACGTGTTTGAAAGATAATTAAGAACAAAGAGGATACACAATATCAGCAGCTAATGATTGTATGGTGTTTAGGATGTCAACTACAAAGGGGCAGTATCACAGCTGGACTTGTTTCCTAGAAATTCAATTCTGCAGCCACTCCAACAATTGAAGGGAAATAAGGTGCTTGCAGCAAATACTCTAACCACGACAATTTGGATTACCAACTCTTTTTCTTTATTTTTATGATTTTGCTAGGACCATTTAAGGACCTAGAATATAAAAGTGCCTAAACTTTATTATGAACATGAACTGGATTGAGAATTAGGATTAGGTTATTTAATATAGAACTGGAGGCTGAGCACTTCTACCTACTTGGTTTGGATTTGGTTTGGCGTGTATACCGTAAACGAGGTGCTTCATCTCATTTTCAGGCAATTCATTAGGAGAAACTACTGCTATTGGATAATATAGTATCAGAAAATAAGGAATTTTTGGTCTACCTTCCTCACTTAAGGCTCTCCTTTTCAAGAGGTCTTGAGTTCGAATTACGTCAAAAGAAGTGAAATGGGATATTTTTTTAATTGAAGATCTTCTAGCCCTTTGGGCACAACTCCTTGATCGGATCAATTACGGACGTCTTGCTTCCGGCGGCAGTGTGGGAGTTGAAGCTATTAGGAAATCTGAGAGCTCCTGGGAACCTGATGCTGAACAGGGAGCAATGATCAATAAGCAGTCGACCAATTGATTATGTGACAATCCCTTGTGCGCAGAAGAGTACAGATTACATAGGAACCCAAAGGATCTTGGGGTTTCAGATTTACCTCCTTTAGGACTCTTGGAGTGGGGTCTTAGGAGCTTAGGATTAGTCCGACTAATCTGAGATACATAATGTAAATTAAAAAAAAAGAAAATAAAGAATTGGGATGTGTGTCAATTTTTTTTCCTCTTTTACTTTACGGGGAGGATATTTGAACAGGCATGATGCGAATATCGACGGGACAATTTCTTGATGCACTTCCACTTTGAGTTCACGGGGCAAAGCATTAAAATGACCACGTTCCTTCAATTTATTGCCAATTGGTTAATGTGTAAGGAAGCACATGGCCAACAACGCATCCATTTTCAATCCATTTAGTAGGTAGTCCCGAGTAAGTTCTGTCTTTCCTTTTTTTCTTTTGTAGGTTTAAATGTTTAACTAAGTTCTGCTATTAAGTATCCAGAACATCAATCATGAGACTATTTTAGAGATGATAAAAATAAGTTTGAGGTAGCCCTCAAAGAGTGTGGTTCGATGATTGAGAGCGAGACTTGATTTCAGTTAGGTCTCAGGTTCGATTCCCTGCTAGCTCCTCTTATAAGTAGGGTGTTCAAAAAAAAGTTTGAGGGTTACTGATCCCAAGTGTAAATAATAATTTAATTTTTTATTTTCAGAATAGAAACTTGCATTTACCTAATTACTAATTTCATTTGATGCTATCTTTTGTAAAAATAAAATAGAATAATAAAATATAGTGCTCATAACTGAAATATTGTATTTAATTGGCTTTATATTGCATTTTTAAGAGTAGAATGATTTTGTTATTTAAAATTAGATTAATGTGTTAAAGAATATTTTAAAAATTTTCACTTTTATTATTATTTTTAAAGGACTCTAAAAAATGACAGTCAACAACTCTCCTTATAAATTAATTAATTATTGAATAAAATTAGTGACAAAAGAATAAGATGGGGGCCATGGGTAGAATTGAATGCACCAAATGTTTGCCTAAGTTATAATACTAATGAACGCCATCAAATCTATGCCTTGTATTTATATTACTCTGTCATCAAGACGTAGTGAAATGAATAAAGTGAATGATGAATGATGAACCCTCTCCTTCCTAAAGCAGATTATGAAATTGAGGATATCATTTATCCTTATATTAAGCATAAGCTTGGTAATGGAAATAAGACCTGATTATGGTACGACAATTGGTTTGATATTAGTCCCCTTATCCAACTTCCGAATCTACGAAGGTTCACAAACAGATTATTATTAGCATAAAGGTTTTTGCCCTGATTGTTAATAGTGAATGACAAGGACAATTCCGAGGCTTTCATTATTTTTTGCGATATTTTTCTTTGCTTCAAAATACTAATCATGAAGATGTTATATCTTGAAAACTTCACTGGAGTGGTCAACTCATTAATTCCTCTTGCCACCAATTAATTTCTCCCAATCACGCAAGGCTCCTTGGTCCAACCTACTTTGGAAAAATGCTATCTGCCTTTTTTGTTTGAAAACAGAAGAAGGAAACTTCATTAATAACCATTGTCAATAGCTAAGGCTGAAGCAATACAAATAGGGAAATATAAATCCCAATAAATAAGACTTGACATAAAACTAGCATGCCTCGCAAAGGCACTTGCCCCCACTAGCTCCAAAAGATTTTACTTGTAAAAATTATTATTTTAAATTTTGATGGTATAAAAAATAAAATTTTGCTATAATTAAAATTTTGCTCCCATTAAAATTTTGCCCCCACTTAAAAAATTTTCTGGATACTCCCCTGGTTTTGAAACAGGGAGTGCGGTGGAGGGTTGGGAATGGGGAGAGTATAGTGGTTACAAAACATCCTTGGTTACCTA
>JANVCL010000003.1:13912255-13923308 GCA_026546855.1 Erythroxylum incrassatum | reverse complement strand
GATTGTTTGATTAAGGTGATGAGTGATGATTAATTATAAGAAAGTGTTAATGAAAATTAAGAGGAGAATTTCATGATGAAATGGGAAGATGAAAGTAAAGGGTACTTGAAAGATTGAATAAGCAAAAGAGATATATATATAAAAGTCAAAAAGGATTAAATTGAATGATGTTGGTCCATATTAAGGTTCATTAAGATTAAGAAATAGTGAGTTTGATATGATTTTGGATGGAGTATTTAATTCAAGAATTGAAAAATTATGACGAGACACTTATTAAAAAAAAGACACTTATTAAAAAAAAAGGGTCCTGACAATCTTTAGACAGCAAACATTTGCAAAAGTACACGTGGAAACAGTGTGCTGGATTCCAAACCTCTGTTCTGCTGTGAAAATAAAAACGGAATTTGACGCTTTTTTCTATAAAAGACATCATTAACGGCTTACGCTATGCTTTAAGCAAACTATTGCCCTGCCCAGTCTCGTCTTAAAGGAAACTGATAGCTTTTACGAAGCAAATAATGATAAAAACCACACACGCGATAACAACAATAATGATAATGAATTCTTATCTATACGGGGGAAGAAGATATCTAATGATAACCGATTTCGAAAAGAGCTTTACTCTGAATATCCACAAGAAGATTCGGATAGCATTTGCTGCATATGTTTTGAGGTATAATTTCAAAACCCTGAGCTGTGTAGAAGTTGGCCACAGGGAAGAAATGTTAACGTTATCGTTTCTTTTTGGAATAGTGGGTAATGGAAGTTTGTGTTGACGGATAATTCTATACGGAAAATTAGCAAATGCGACAATCCAATTTCTTGTCATTCAGGAGCAGCATTCCATTGTTTATCATCTAATAAATGGGGCCATAATGAACTCTAACCCTCAGGTTAAGGATAACGTGGACTGAGGCACAAGGGACTTCTTGTTGTTTCAACTTTTGAGATGATTGCTTGTCTTCGGCCATATTACTAATATTTTGCTTAGGTACTGTTTTATCAAATGTAAGTTCAAAACATAAATTATGGATTGTTAACTTCTAAGTTAGCAAATGCTAAGCTTTGTTTGGTGCAATGATTCCTATTGGGAGTCTAGATGTACTCATTTTTTGACTGAAAGAAGCAAAGCTTTCTTCATCAAACTTGATAAAATTAAGATGGCTCTTGAAGAAAGTTGTCATGCAACTACATTACGAGGCAATGACGACTATTGTACTTATCCCTGATTGCCTTCTCATCGTCTGTAACAATATTGACGAAATGAGATTTTCATGTTTGACAGGCAAAACTCTGCAATCTTGGCGTTCTATTGCGTTAATGAATATATATGTCTGGAAGTAAAGCAAATATCATGAACTCGCACTAAGATATGCTTTGTTTTGTTGAACAACTTTTGCAGGATTTGCTGTTAGAGAAATACAGAAACGATTTATTCTGATGCTTAATCAAATATATGAATCTTTCATCTGAATTCCTTAAAGACTAGTCTATACTACCAATGATTCAGGTAATTAACTAAATAATGAAGCAGATAGGAGGAAGATCAAGAGAACTCCAAAGCGATAATTCACCAGTTTCTGTGCCCAGTGTAGAGGAAGTAAATGGCCCCAGATCGGGAGGCACTTGTGGAATGCCAACTTCTTGCACCTCCTTCTTTACGTCCTTTAACTTGCTAGCCTCCTCATTATTATGGCAAATCCTGAGATTGGATGGGAATTCTCCTCCAACCAATCCTGACCTGCGAGTCAGCCTCAAGCATTCAGCTACTCCATTGTAGGCATAAAGAGAAGCTGAGAACTTGCGCTCATAGTTTAATCTCTTAATGATTTCTCTCAGCATTGACTGATCATCTTCACTCTTCCCCAGCTCTATTGGCCCCATCATTTCCTGTGCTATGTCAAATGCAGAACAGTCCAATGTTTGTGGCACAGAATCCTCAAATTTGATATCCATCAACCCTGTATCAATCTCTTCCCCTCTTTCCTCCACTTGTATGCCTCCTCCTTGACCAAAGTGATAATGAGCAAAAGTGCTCCAGTTATCGTAATCCAGATCAAATGCTCTAACATCACTCCCATTATCTACGGTCTTTAAACCTGATGTTTCATGACAGCTACTCATATGATCATTAGTAGTAGCTGCAGTCCCACTGCAACTCCCAAGAGAGTCACTGTTTCCAGTTGCAATACAGTCCGGATTCACATTGCAGAAATTATCAAACTGGTATTCTTCCATTTCCGTTGATTCTTGTTGCTGTAAATTGTTACCTGGATTAGGAGGATCCATCGACTCCCCAGCAATATTATTTCTAGCTTTGAGCCTAAGGAGCAACAGATTGGTGATCTTTGGTGGAAGAGCAGGTTTTGAATAAGAAGATGGTGAACAAGGCCAAAAATTTGTTCTTGTATTAGCCCCACGTAGCAAGCATGCTGCTTCATCGTACGCTCTCGCAGCCTCCTCGGCGGTGTCATAAGTTCCTAGCCACACTCTGATCTTCTGTATAGTATCTTTTATCTCTGCCACCCACCGTCCTGATGGTCGCTGTCGGACTCCAACATAACGTTTCCGACCACGTCGAGCGCCACCAAATGCTGCCGCCTCCTCCCTAATTTGGTCCCAAGCCGCAGCCATGTTTCCATGGACGACATTGGCTTTCTTCTCATCTAATTCATGAACCTCACTGGACTTTCTCTTTGTTCCAACACCATGATTTAACAATTGATGATATTCCTCCTGTTTCATTTGATCACTCGACTCGAGTTCTACAACTATCTCCGCTGCTAGAATAGTGCAAGGCTGGATTCTTTTCTGCTAGTTTTTGATGTTTGCAAGCTGATGCATATATTATATACAAGCGAAAGTTGATAGTTTCCAATAAATATCGGTCACTGAGCTTCCTTCTTCTTGTAGCTTCTTCTTTGTTTTATAGTCACTTGTCTTCATTATCTAAATCAATTTGTAATATTTTAATAAATTCATCAAATCCCATATTGAGATTTCATTTTCAGTTGGGGAGAAATCAAGAACAGAGAACATACAGTTGTAACTTTGTCCCAAATGGCGCCGTAGTCTTCTTTGCTCAAGTACAATCGTCCCAAAAGCATGCGGAGTTGTTCTAACATTATACACCGAGTGTGGCATACCATATACCAGGCCTTCCTCAGATAGATACATAGATCAGAACATATATGTCCCATTTTAAAAAGATGACGGCTTCGTAGAATCCAATCTTGCTAAATGGAAATATTTGTATCCTGGTACTTGTTTTTTTACATTAGTTTTTTGACCACCTTATTCCATAGTTTCGATACTTCCAACAAAATTCGGAAGAGATGAGCTTGCCAGAGTTATTACATGACCAATACTAAAGAGACTGAGATTTTAATAGTGAACAACTCAGATTTTGCTAGACATTGATGAAAGGGTGAGTTGCTGTGCAATTTTGTACATATCTTTCGGACTAACACCGAGCATACCCTCAGAAGTATGCGAAGAAGGGGCAGTTTCTCTTTGTCTTAGGACTAGTTAACTTGTCTATTGAGAACATTTGGTAGACAAAAATGCCAACTAATCTTAATTCTTTACGTCAATATAGTGTTTAAACCTATTTTTCGTTTCTCTATCTAATTATGCTCGTAAAGCTATGATTAACTTAAGATTATATCTTCAGAAGAAACAGAAAGGAAATATAGTTAGACTTGTGCATCCAAAAACTTGAGCAAAGTGCTCCATTTTTTTCAGAATGCCCCATTTTAAAAAAAGATATTGATTTATTTTAAGTGTTTAGTATACGCAAAAGGTCCACGAGATAAAACAAAGGAAGCTGTAGCTTCGACTGGTATTCTTCCTACGCGTTTTCTCCAGTTGCCTTTTACCACTCCTTGTTCACCCTTTTCCTTAGCACCGTAATTGAGCTTTTGTAACACTAAAATGTTCATTTGAGATACATTTACAAAATGTTTCACCACAACTTGTAAATTATTGGTTATTGATCGACATAAAGATTATAAATAAAGCTCAATGTGATTAGTAGTTGAATCCATGTCAAATTCACAGGCCGTTGCCGTTGAAGTGAGAAGAAGCACTAAGGTAATTGATATGTTTGGATCTTATTGGCATAATGTACTGGCAGCTACAGTATGGATTTCACCGTCATAACCGGTTCTTTAGAAAATCTTAAGTTCTTTGAAAGGTAAAAGCTGAGTCGGCTACCGTACAATTATGAATTATTGCCACAACGATCTCAGACGACATCTTCTAAGATAGAAAACGCACAAGGATAGAAAAATATGTTTCCTTGGGAAAAGGGTAAAAAAGGAAGCTAATATTTTAAATTCTTAATTAATGTATAACTATCCTTTATTTTTACGAAAATTAAAACAATTTCTTAAATTTTGATGGTGTGACGTACATTGTGGATTTCATTATATGTTTTTAAAATAGTTAATTTTTATGGCCTTCAAAAAGTTTTTAAGTATGGGTTTTTAATTATAATTTGACTTGTAATAATTTTAATTTTTAATTAAAATCTTAATGTGAATTAATTTGAAATTTTATTTACCTATATTTTATATATAATATAAATTATTTTGAAAATGGCATAATTCTATATAAATTTTGCACAATATTAATTATAGTTGTGATTTGAAACAAAATTATATTACTATCATATCGCTCAAACTAATATCTCACTTGTTTATACACGTCATATCATTTGAATTGAATTGGCTTTATATTTTCATACATATCAATTAACTTTACATTTTTTAAAAAGGTTAATTTGCACTAATTATAGTATAACAAACCTAATTAAGTATTAAAATATGAGTAATTAAATTATTCATCAACATAGAAGCTAGAGAAATTTTTGCGACCATTAGATTTGTTGTATTTTAAATTAAAATTTTAAAGAAGAATTTAATCTATTTAATTTTTATGATACAATGAAAAGTAAAAAATGACACGATTCAACGTGTGAGTCGAATACCTTTTCTCCCTCAATAGGTGCCAGGTTTTCTTTATCGATAATATGCACCAAGTTGCTCAAAATCAAAGAGAAAAAAAAAAAACTTGCGCTTAGGTGTATCCCTAACCTTTCCCTAAGACATGCACAAATGAATTCTCGTTACAACGCAGGCACGTCCAATCAAATAGAAGTTTACTAATCATTATTCCAATTGAACTCTTTAACTTACCAATTAAACATAATATCTCAGAGACTCGCCTGCTACAACGCCACGTACCTGAAGAAGTATAATAATCCACAAGGGACAAGCATGCACTGGCTCGATGTCACCATGCAAGTTAACTTTTAGATCCTGGTGACGAACAAACGGCAACCAATAACCCTACGCCCAAGAGATGTTGTTTAGTGATTAATTGTGACGGAAATAATTTTGAGGTAGACGGTAAAAGTGTCCTAATTCCATTTGAATGAGAAATTAATACCTTTAAAAAAATCCAAGTGAGTATTGTATTGCATAATATGTGCATGAAATTTTCATATAATTACACTTTCCTGGTTAAATACACTATAAACGATGCAATGAGTCATAGATTCCATAACGTGAACTTTAAAAGATTAGTGGTTCATTTTCATATAATTACACTTTCCTGGTTAAATACACCATAAGCGATGCAATGAGTCATAGATTCCATAACGTGAACTTTAAAAGATTAGTGGAGTTCACTCTGTGCTCAAACTAGGATGTAGATAAATACGGCGGCCAAATCTTTCGTGAATATTTCCACATGCATGAGCACCAGAGGAACTGTGATTGAATTGTTTACATTAAGCCAAAAACCTTCCTCGTTGTTTCGTACTTGGAAGCAAGGACGACGGATTTAGAATTTTTCTTTTACTAGGGCTAAAATATTTAAAGTATTTTTATATTAGCAAATTTTTTTAATGGGGGCAAAATATTTAAAGCACTCTTATATTACTGAATTACATTAATAGGGGTAAAATTTTATTTCTTTTATGGGATCAAAACTTAAAATAATAATATTTTCATCGAAATTTTTTTGGAGGCAATGAGAGCAAGTGCCCCCAATGTGCACCGGTCCCTACTTGAGAGCATATATACTCATTGATAAACTACATAATAACTTTTTAGAACATAAAATTCATTCTAAATCTTTCAAACATATAGAGCTAACATTGAACTTTTGTCTGAAATTACAAATAACTAAGAGTTGATTCAGTCGATTTTTCTAGAACCCTTTTGAGAGATAATGTTTAGGGAAGAAAACTATATGAAGCAACAAGAACAAGGATGGTAGACTAATAAAACATGCACTATAAGGAAAATAGCGTTTGGCAACGGAAAAATAACGACGGAAAACAAACCGTTGCAAATTACCAACTGTTTTTATTTGTTCATCAAAAAATTAGATGGGAAAATATAAATTAGCGACAGAATAATATTTTCGACAAATAAGACGGGAATTGATGGCAAAATAATGAAGTTTTGACTTTACCGACATAATATTATTGACGGAAAATTCCGTTAGTAAATTTCCAACCCATACGTCGTAGTCTGCTTATGATTGAACGTTATTTATTTGAAGAAACCAAACGATGTCGTTTTGGTAACATTAAAACACTTCCAAGACTCACCCTTCCCACCCTCCCCACCGTCGGCTCTCCTTCTCTCTTCATCTCCTCCCTGCTGCGTCTTCTCCTCCGATGCATTGTCATCAGTTGATCGTGCGTTGTGGTCAGCATTGTCGTCACTTGGTGGTGCGTCGAAAGGGGTAGGTCTTCTCCCACCATTGTTGCATTTTCGTGGAGGTCTTCTCCCACCACCGTGGTTTGATTTTAGTTTTTTTTAGTTTGATTGATTATTATGTTTTGTATGTTTGAGTATTTTGTGAATGGATAAGAACAATTTAGGTTGAAGTGTTAGTGTTCGAAGGTTAAGTTCTCAAATTTGCTTTTGAAGGTGGGATGATTTGTTGATCCATATTGGGTGTTTAATGAAATGCCCCTTGTTTGAAAATTTTGTTAATGTGTGAAGATGAAGTTGATTTGCATCAGAGAATGAGTTAATGGGTGAGCCTACATGCATATTTGGAGGTCACTAAGAATCACTGAAGAAGATCACTGTCACTTGTATAAACTACATTAAGAAGCATTAAAATACGCATATACTAGATACCCTAATTAAGTACCCTAGTAAATATTGCAAAAATTTGAAATAAATGCATTAAGAAGCAATAAAGAGAACATTCATATATACTAAAGTTGGAATGTATTAATGTGAACCAAACACAAAGATAGCAAGTATATTTATATCAATAACATAATAAAAATTAGGAATGAATATGGAGTATATTTGTACAAGACAATTGATTATAAATCATATAACTAAGTTGAATCTTAGAGATAAGTTTTATATACATTTTATGTTATTAGAATTCCTTTATGTTCTTAGCATAATTTTGAAAGTATTTAACTTGTATTTTGAGTATTTTTTATATGGTTTGGTACTTAGTGGAGTTAGTCCCTATAAGTACCTAATAATTATCCATCTAGTTTACCCTTTGAAAACCACCCCTATAAGTGAAAATGACGTTAGAATCTACGTTTCTTATAAGTTACAATTAGCTTTTCACTATGTGTAATGAACTTTTCTTTTTCTTCCCATTCTATATTATAAAAACACTTCCAACCTTTGTCTTAATGTTATTTCCTTTAGCTTCTTGAGACCATGCCTGTAATGTTATCAAGTTTTGCACTATGTATAAAAGTATAGATCTATTAACTTCAATTATGCTTTATGCAACATTTTTATTGATTTCCTAGAAAGTCATCACTCTTTTCACAAAATCCATATCCTTTTATTTCCAAGAAACAATATAACCATTTGTTGATAGAATATGGTGAGTTATTGGACTCTAGGTTAGAAAGCCTTTCATGAACTTGATTTGTTAATATCATTATCAATTCTACATGAACCAAGAACCATTATCCAAATAATAACATTTTATGGCATTTACATAAAATCCAAGTTGAGGGAGATGATGATGGTGGAGGAAGAATATGCTAGAGTGTAGAAGACGATATTTCTATAGTGATTGTTATTATTCTTATTAATAAATAATAAGGTTTTAAAAATTATATTAGACCGATCAGTTTAACTAGGATAATTATAAACCAACCAATTGTATATGTGTATATATAACAAACATAATAGTATATATGTATCACTACTTAACTAATAAATTAGTCTTATATAAACTATATAGACGTTTTTCCCATTTCCTTCTTTAATCAAAGTTCTTCATCCTCTTTATCACTAGTCTTTTATTTCAATTAGTTTGGTTTAATATTTCAACTATATTTGAATTTATTTTATGCTTTTGCTTTTTTTTTATGGAAATCAATTTTCTTATCTCCTTAGGCATCCATTTCAAACTTTATTTTATTTCCTCTGGCATCATCAATCAAAAATTTAGAAAAGAACTTGGTAAGTTTGAAATTTCTTATAATTTTTTAAGTTTTGGGTAAATTACATGATTATTAATATATATATATATATATATATGTATTTAAAATAGAATTTCAGGAAATAGATTGTGCATTTACCTTTTGTTATATATGTTTTGATCTTTAAATTTTCCCTAATTTTGTCATTTTAGGTTGTTCGACCTATTTCTTGGTTTTGCTTCATTAACCATCACTTGACTTTGTTAATTGACATCACCAATTTCTTATCATCTTTGTTTGATTTTGTTTCCTAACACTATATTAGTCTTACATTGGTTCTTAAATGAAGCTTCTAGAACTCCAAGAAAGTTAATCTTCTCTCATCTTCTCTCTTACTCTTATTTAGAACTTGGCTCAATAAATTTTGGCTTATAGTTATTGATTTAAGTTTTATTACATGAAATTATTTATAGAATTTGCTTACTTTGGCATACTAGTGAGTGGATGTTGATATGAGCATTGAAGAATATGGTTATGTTTAGCTAAATTCACTATTTCTTCGTAACCATACGCATTTTAGCGGATTAGATTCGATGCTAATATTTGTATTTGAAAGCTTGCAACAATAATAGTTCTAAAACTATCAATACTTCTAATAAGGATTGCGAAATAATATTCCTTTTGATTCAGATGCAGGCATGGGGCAGTCATAATTTATATACCTCTATTATAATCTAGAGAGAATGTAATATGTATTAAGGATCTTAGATAGAAATATTTTTAGACTTCATTTCGATTATGTTTATTAATTAAGTCTTCTTAGCATGTCTTAAGTATCTTCCCTCATTGAAGCAATGCCCACTCCTATTCTGATGTGTTTGCTTTACCTTTTCTTTATGTTGTTTTTCTTAAAATCTCCTATTAATTGATCATCATACAAGTAGTGATCTACCACTTATATAAATTAATTGGATACACTTCAAAAATACAGTTGTTTTGTTAACAATTTATAACTACGCATAACGTTTCTTAAGAAATATGCATTGTCATCATCATTGGAACCAAAATATACAGTAGTTCTTTCTACCTTATTATATAATTGACCATTGGAAAGGTTAGATCTTTGCTATAAGCTTGCCTGATTGAAACATTTTTATTGTTTCCTTTATTATGAATCTCCATTGAACATGGAATTTTCATCATTTTGTAGGCTCGACATATAGATATAATGTTGTCAAAATTTTTCATGTTTTCTAAATTGTGCTCAATACATTTTATAAGATTGTTTTAATATATTATGCTTTACAAACTGTTAACAATTTTGTTCTTAGTTGTAGGAACTCATTTGTTGCCGTAATTCTATTTCGAACAAGATTGAAGAGAAGCTTTAGTAGATATTCAAATGACATTCATTTCCTTATATTTCTGTCAATGTCAATAATGATTTTACACACATTTTAATCGAATTTGTATCAGTTTCTATATTTTTCATTGTAGCTCCGTCATCATTTTCTTCCACTTACTTCAGGAAGATCCTTCTGCGTGTTAGTTGAGGTAAGTGATTTTGTTTTTTACTACGTTTTTTTTAACTTGGTTTAATTTGGATTTTTGTTTGCGGTTTGAACTTTCCATCTGAACGAATTACATGGCTGATTTAATTTGGCTTGCACGAACTGAAACTTGTTTGTGGTATAAACTTTGATTTATCAATGAATTAATATACCATGATTTTGACTTATATTATTGTTCCAATTGCCTTAATTATATCAATCCGTTATTTTATTGATGCTCCTTGAAATGATTATGTTTTGTTTACTTTTCATTTGTGAATTTTTACATGACTGTTTTTTAAAAATTGTATATGTTAAACTAATCTATTAAATTAAGTATTCATATTTTTATGAATACTTATTATATTTGGCACTAGTACATATTTAATTTAGGTTAAATATCAAACTTTTAACATTAATTCTCTTCTAACATATATGTTCCGGGTCCAATACAGCAGCAACTAGTAGACAGTCGCAAACCAATCAAGTTAATCAGCTTCAGACCACAGTGGACACATTAATGGACATCATAGTTCAGCTCAAATATGAGGTGGATGAGTTGAAAGCGAGAGGTAGCACCTTAGAGTACCGGCAGTCACCAAGACATTAGGATTGTTGTAGTCATTTGCTTTGAATTACAAAGACTTATTATGTACATTGTAATGTTTTTATTATTAATTAAGATAATGTTAACTTTATATCATCAATCAACTTTCTATTTAAACAAATTAAATATATAAAAAATAAAAATATTATACACAGATAATTCATAACTGTTAAAATTATGCATTTATCATAAGATCATGAAATAAAATTTAATGTCTGTTTTTTTAATTTTCTTAATTTTATTTTGTAATATCCCGGTACCTAAGGGGGGTAAAATAGTCAATCTAAGTGATCATCGAGAGTTTCGAAATGCAATTGCATGTCCATGCATATAGTGACATACATATATTGTGAAAAAATGAATTTATTGCACATGAAATTCTTGTACATGCATTCATTGACATTCCCGGTATATTTGGTCATAAATGTGATTGGTTTGAGACTTTTGGGTTATTGGTATTAA
>JANVCL010000003.1:13881668-13896057 GCA_026546855.1 Erythroxylum incrassatum | reverse complement strand
TTATGACGTTTTTCCTAAAGTATGTCAAATAGGAATCAGGATTTGAACATGGTCCAGTGTTTAGGTCATATCTCCTTCGTCCGACCTCCGATTGAGGCGATTCTTGTGGCGTTAGTTTTCTAACATATTTTCCTACCTTGAAATAAAATTTCATGGTCATTGGTTTCGAATCCAAGAAATTTGATTATTTGAAAGTGAGTGGTCGGGTTGGAGAGCTTGGTCGGGTAATGAGTTTAGTTTAGAATTTTAAGCATATCTCGAGCTATAGAGCTCCGATTTAGGTGATTCTTGGTTCTACATAAACTAGAGACCGAGAGCTACCATTTTCAACAGTAAATTGTAATTTTTGTGATCCTTGTTTTGTTGGGCTTCGGAAAGTTGAAATTTCAGTTCGAAGGTTTCCAAATTTTGATCGCGAAAAAGGGAAATTTAGTTCAAGCCTAGTGGCGGTTCCGCATGAGCGTACCATGGAGTAGTTTGAAAGAAAATTTTTGAGATATTATAAGATATTAATGAATTTGAATTAGTCAGGTCTTATAAGGGTTCAATGAAAGAATCTTTCGAGGTCTTTGCCACGCTTAAGGTTTTATGTTTTCGCAAAAAGGTTTGGGCTCCGGAAGCGGGGTCGAACAACAGTCACACTCTTAGAAGGAACTCAGTTTAAACATGGACATAGAGCAGCAACAGCAAGTTGAAGGAGTACTCAGTAAAGATAGGGAGAGCCTTCAGTGGGCAATGAATATGAGAGGTTCCCACCTCACTATTGTTTGTAGTCTTTCAGGCAAGAATGGGATACGGCAGAGTGGTCCAGAAGGAGATGTAAGACTCTTTCAGCAAAGCAGACTGCGATGCCTGCAAGTTTCAGATAACAGAACCATGGGAAGGAAAAGCCTTGGGAATGCAGATAACAAATAGGCAAGGTGGGAAAGGAAAGTAATAGGGTCAGGTCCTAGAGCTGGTATGAAATTACAAAATACTGGAAGGTTTCATAAGTCTCAAGATGATGTCAATGAAGAATTGGACAGTGGAAGACTGATTGCAAAGATTGTGAACCTAAGTTGTAAATGCAGTATACTCCCAAGGATGTTTGTCTTATAAGGAAAAGAAGACTTCTGCTAAGTTATAAAGTAATAACTGATTTTGGCTGTTGATGTAATGAGCTAAAACAATATTTCAGGGATTCTCTTGCCAGCTTTTGGGCGGGTTGCTTTATTTTGGATTGATATGAGATTGGTTTTTTTTTTCATGATCTTACTTATGTATATAAACTCTTTTTCTACATTTATCTTATAAATGATTTACCAAAAAATAAATTAAAAGACAGTCATTTGTTTTGTTTGATTGATGATATTAGTAGTATATATATGTGCCTCTACGAGAAGCCTGCAACTCTGAACACTTTAATTAGGAGGATGTAAGAGAAACAAAAAGGAGAGAGCTTTATCGAGAAACAAAGGGAAAACTTAGGTAGGAGAAACAAATAGGAGAAAGATGGTCAGGAAAAGCAGCATAATAAGATTTTTAGGATTTTGTACTTAATCATTTTAATTTTAAGTAAATAATAGTCCAAGTAGAAAATATGCTACATCAGCATCGATTTCAACGGCATATTATTTATGTAAAAATTAAAAGTTTAAGTATTTTATCATCACTTTTTAAATTTCATACATAATTATAAAATTTAATAAAATTTATGATATTTTAGTAATTAACCTTATAATAAAAATAATTTTTTAAATGTTAATTAAGTAGAGAAGCAAATGATAAAATAGGAATTAACGACTTCAATTCTAACTTCAAATTTTAAATCTAAGAGTACCAAGTACAACTTAACATGCTTAATGTAATTTTCGATTTTCAGTTTTCATTTTTGTTTTTTATTTTTTTGTTTATGCTTTTTTTTAATAAAAACAAAAACCTGTTTAATTGTTAACATTAATGTAATTATATTTTTATTACTGATAATAAATAAAAATTAAATAAAAATTATTTTTAATTAAATAAATTTATTTAATCTCTTATATAAGATTTATTAACAAATTATTAATAAAATTATGTTGTTTTAATAAATTAAATAATTTAAAAATCAAAATTTTATTTATAAAATAATATTTATTTGAAATATATTTTAATTATTAAATCAAATTTTATTTGCATATTTATATATTTTAACTTTAATTATATTTATTAATAATTATTAAAATTTAATTCCAGATAATTTAATTATAAAAATTAAACTATTTATAATTTTTATTGATAATTAATTTTAATTTATTAAATATATAATGTTGAATTAAATTATTCATAATGTTTATTAAATGTTAAAAATTAAATAATATATTTAGATGATAGTAAATTAAATTATGAAGAAAAAAAATAAAAATCAATTTTTATAGTTATCATAAATTTCAAAAACGGAAAGAAACCAAAACTAAAAATAAAAATTAAAAATCGAAGCAAACGTATCTTTTAACTAAATTTAAAAATAAAAACAAAAAAATCAAAAATAAAAATAAAAATAGAAACAATTACCCTAGCAGTTAATCATAAAACAAAAATATTATCAACGAATAAAACGACGACGTCTGTTTTCGATAAAAAGTTCCGATTTATCTGGGCGCAGTTTTCATATATTTTTAAAATTTTGAATTTGGTTGTGTTTTTTTTTTTTTTTGGTTTCTCTTTCTCTCCCTGCCAAGTCTCGAGCCTTGCTTTCTCACTCCGAGAGAGAGAGAGAGAGAGAGAGAGAGAGTTGTACTACTCTGTTCAGATCTCTGTCAGGCAGGTGAACCCATTGCTCTTGATCTGTTTCAAACAACTTTTCACGTTCTCGTCATTCTTTCTCTCTCTATGCGCCTTTTTTTTCTTTCTTTTTATTATCCCATTTTTCCCTCTCGGGCTATTTGTTCCTCTTTCGTGTCTGGAAACTTCGAGGACTGAAGTTTTATGTCTTGTCAATTCGTGCATTGCCTTGGATTGTCGATTTTGTTTTATCTTTTTGACGCGATCCGCTCAACCGGCTACTCTTCTGTGCTTGGGTTAGTGTGTGTCATTGTTGTTTCACTTCTCAATTTTTCTTTCTTTTGATTCACTTTTGTGTTGCGTACGCAACGGAGGATTAGATCTAGGGTAATGGTATCCTGATTTGTATTTCTTTTATATTGTTGATCTGTTATGTGGCATTGATTATGTTGACTCGCAATTTTGATCATGACAATTTCCAAATTTTATGAATTGGTGATTCTCTCTGGGATGATTAATTTGAGGGTTTTGTTCGGTTTTGCTACATTGAAGTTACGTTGCCGTTTTAGGTCCATGGTTAGTTAAGTAGAGAATTTGAGAAAATGGCATGCTGAATGAAGACTTATGTAGAGAATTTTCACACGATATGTCATATGTACAGTTAACTAGTTACATCCTCTTTTTGAATTGCCAGGGCAGTTCTAATAAATGCAAAAGCAGTACTAATACAGGCTTTTGGAGCTTCT
This sequence comes from Erythroxylum incrassatum, assembly GCA_026546855.1. Taxonomy (NCBI): domain Eukaryota; kingdom Viridiplantae; phylum Streptophyta; class Magnoliopsida; order Malpighiales; family Erythroxylaceae; genus Erythroxylum; species Erythroxylum incrassatum. The sequence goes on along the minus strand of JANVCL010000003.1, from coordinate 13,892,569 downwards.
TAGTTCTTAATATTATATCTTTTTGGTGCATGTTTATGCTTATTTTGTTTAGTGAATTGGCTAGATAATATGTATTGGTTCTTCTTTTGATTGTTAGGTTTTATATTTCAGCTTAGATCTTGTGCCTACTATGCATAACAAGTAGTGAACCCAGATAGAATTGGAACGTTTTCAAAGGGGACTTCAATCATGGGGCGTGTAAAGCCGCAATCTGGAATCAAGGCAATTGAGGAAGAACCTGAAGACTTTGACAATTCCTATTCTAGTAAAACTTCCCTAGCATGTATGGTCAATGCTGAAGTAGGTGATGTGTTGGCTGTCATGAGAAAAAATGTAAGATGGGGTGGTCGTTATGCATCAGGTGATGATCAGCTTGAGCATTCATTGATTCAGTCTTTGAAAGCATTGCGCAGGAAAATCTTCTCGTGGCAACATCCATGGCATACCATCAACCCTGCTGTGTATCTCCAGCCATTTTTGGATGTGATTCGATCGGATGAAACTGGTGCACCAATCACTGGGGTTGCTTTATCATCTGTATATAAGATACTCACTCTTGATATCATTGATCACAATACTGAAAATGTTGAAGATGCCATGCATTTGGTAGTTGATGCTGTTACTAGTTGTCGGTTTGAGGTGACAGATCCTGCATCAGAAGAAGTTGTATTGATGAAGATACTTCACGTCCTTCATGCATGTATGAAAAGCAAAGCATCTGTCATGTTGAGTAATCAGCATGTTTGTACTATAGTGAATACTTGTTTTCGTATCATCCATCAAGCAGGAAGTAAAGGGGAGTTGTTGCAGCGGGTAGCTCGTCATACAATGCAGGAACTGGTCAGGTGCATTTTTTCACATCTTCCAGATGTTGACACCACTGAACATGCATTGTTTAATGCAGTTTTTCCTGTGCAGCAGGTAGTTTACGCTCTTCATTCTCTTCAACTATCAAAACATTCTCTTATATTATTTTCTTCTAAATATGATGAACATTTATATCTCTCCCTTGGAGATAAACCAAAATGAACATTTATGTCCCTCCCTTGGGAATAGGCTAAGATGAACATTTAGGGCACTTATCAGTTATTTAAATAATCATGGTAACTCTTAAGGATTCCAATTGGGAAGCAATCTTCACTCTTGATCAGCAATATGTACTTGTAGAATTCATTCTGTTTGTAATTACGGTTTCCTCCACAACATGCTGAGGTATATAGCTAACAAGATGTTCCTAACTACTCTAAGTGCATGCTGGGGACTTCTTCAAAGTGAGGGGAGAGGCAACTTATTTGGCCTTAATTATGAAGTGATAGCTGACAGAGGAGACTTAGTTTATTTGTTATATTTGTGTTGACATCACTGGTAACACTGTCATAATCTTCCTGGTTCTTAGTTGGTTGTGTACACTGCTAGAATTTCTTTAAATGTCATGTTGTAAGTGTTACTGAATTTTGATTGAACTATCTCTACACTGCATGATAAGTGAAAAACCTACATGACTATTGGGTTGTCGAATTGAAATCTGAACCTCGATTAATTTTACAATCTCAGGGCCTTCTTTTTCTTGTTTACTTTTCTATTGATGGGCATCTTGTGGTTGGAGGCCTTGTATGTAATCTTTCAAATTTACACACTGGATACCAGTGATTGTTTCAACTCTTTAGAATTTTGCTTTTGTAACAGACATGCGACCTTAATTTCTTCTACAGATTGGTGGGCCAGATAATGATTATGCTTTTGGAAGTAAACAAATGGAGAATGGAAACAGTAGTTCTGAATTTGATGGTCAAGCTTCCTCTGTGAACTTGAGTCTTAATGTTTCCACTGGTCTAGGAACAAGTGTGATGGAAGAAAATACGATTGGAGCTGGCAGTGGAAAGGATGCACTTCCATTTGATATGAACCTGATGACAGAACAATATGGGGTCCCTTGTATGGTGGAAATATTTCATTTCTTGTGTTCCCTACTGAATGTTGTTGAACATGTTGGAATGGGTTCTAGATCAAATACCGTGGCATTTGACGAAGATGTTCCCCTGTTTGCCTTAAGCTTAATAAATTCAGCTATAGAATTGAGTGGGCCGTCTATATGTCATCATCCTAGGTTGTTGAGTTTAATCCAAGATGAATTATTTCGCAATCTTATGCAGTTTGGCTTGTCATTGAGCCCACTTATTCTTTCAATGGTATGTAGTATTGTTCTCAACTTGTATAACTATCTGCGTACTGAACTCAAATTACAGCTTGAGGCTTTCTTTGCCTGTGTGATTTTGAGACTTGCACAGAGCAGATACGGTGCTTTGTACCAACAACAAGAGGTTGCCATGGAGGCTCTTGTGGACTTCTGTCGGCAGAAGACATTTATGGTGGAGATGTATGCCAATTTGGATTGTGACATTACATGCAGTAATGTGTTTGAAGACCTAGCTAACTTGTTGTCAAAGAGTGCATTTCCGGTGAATTGCCCATTGTCAACTATGCATATTCTTGCTTTGGATGGACTAATTGCCGTTATTCAGGGTATGGCTGAAAGGATAGGGAATGCATCAGCAATTTCAGAACAGGCCCCTTTGAATATTGGGGAGTATACCCCTTTCTGGATGGTGAAATGTGACGATTATAATGATCCTAATCACTGGGTCCCATTTGTCCGCCGGAGGAAGTATATTAAGAGAAGGTTGATGATTGGAGCTGATCATTTCAACCGTGATCCTAAGAAGGGCTTAGAGTTTCTTCAGGGAACGCATCTGTTACCTGACAAACTTGACCCCCGAAGTGTGGCCTGTTTTTTCAGGTATACTGCTGGATTAGATAAGAATCTTGTTGGGGACTTTCTGGGAAATCATGATGAGTTTTGTGTTCAGGTTCTTCATGAATTTGCTGGTACTTTTGACTTTCAGGACATGAATCTGGATACTGCTCTGCGACTGTTCTTGGAAACTTTTAGACTGCCAGGAGAATCACAAAAGATACAAAGGGTGCTTGAAGCGTTTTCCGAGAGATACTATGAGCAGTCACCGCATATTCTAGCTAACAAGGATGCTGCACTCTTATTATCTTATTCACTTATAATGCTCAACACAGATCAGCACAATGTCCAGGTGAAGAAAAAGATGACAGAAGAGGATTTCATTCGGAATAACAGGCACATAAATGGAGGCAATGACTTGCCTCGGGAGTTCCTATCAGAACTTTACCACTCAATTTGCAAGAATGAAATCCGCACAACTCCTGAACAAGGAGCTGGTTTCCCTGAAATGACGCCAAGCCGATGGATTGATCTCATGCATAAGTTGGAGAAAACTGCTCCGTTCATTGTATCGGATTCTAGAGCCTACCTTGATCATGATATGTTTGCAATAATGTCAGGTCCAACAATTGCTGCTATCTCTGTTGTTTTTGATCATGCAGAACATGAAGATGTTTACCAGACATGTATTGATGGATTTTTAGCAGTTGCAAAAATTTCTGCATGCCATCATCTTGAAGATGTTTTGGATGATCTAGTTGTATCCTTATGCAAGTTCACAACTCTTTTGAATCCATCATCTGTTGAGGAACCTGTTCTAGCCTTTGGTGATGACATGAAAGCGAGGATGGCAACTGTGACAGTTTTCACAATTGCAAATAAATATGGTGACTATATTCGCACTGGTTGGAGAAATATTCTGGATTGCATTTTACGGTTGCACAAACTTGGTCTTCTTCCAGCCCGTGTGACCAGCGATGCTGCTGATGAATCCAAGCTTTCCCCTGACCTTGGGCACGGAAAACCTCTGACAAATTCTTTATCTTCAGTTAGTATGCAATCCATGGGAACTCCCAGGAGATCTTCTGGATTGATGGGCCGATTCAGTCAGCTCTTATCTCTTGATACTGAGGAGCCAAGATCACAACCCACTGAACAGCAGCTCGCTGCTTATCAGCGCACTCTTCAGACAATCCAGAAGTGTCATATTGATAGCATATTTACTGAGAGCAAGTTCTTGCAAGCTGAATCTCTATTGCAGCTTGCAAGGGCACTTGTCTGGGCTGCAGGACGGCCCCAGAAAGGGAACAACTCTCCAGAGGATGAAGATACTGCAGTTTTCTGCCTGGAGTTGCTAATCGCAATTACCCTGAACAACAGGGACAGGATTGTGCTATTATGGCAGGGTGTTTATGAGCACATAGCCAGTATTGTTCAATCAACTGTAATGCCTTGTGCATTAGTTGAGAAAGCTGTTTTTGGGCTGCTCCGAATTTGCCAGCGACTGCTACCGTACAAAGAGAATATTGCAGATGAACTTTTGAGGTCACTCCAACTTGTTTTGAAGCTTGATGCCCGGGTTGCTGATGCCTACTGTGAACAGATTACACAGGAAGTAACTCGCTTAGTGAAAGCAAATGCCAATCATATCAGAACACTTATGGGTTGGCGTACAGTTACATCTTTACTCTCGATTACTGCTCGTCACCCAGAAGCTTCCGAAGTAGGGTTTGATGCATTAGTGTTCATTATGTCTGATGGAGCTTACGTTTCACCAGCCAACTATGTTCTCTGTGTTGACACGGCAAGGCAGTTTGCTGAATCTCGAGTGGGACAGGCAGAGAGGTCTGTTCGTGCGCTGGATCTTATGTCCGGTTCTGTTGATTGTTTGGCTAGGTGGTCTCATGAGGCCAAGGAAGCAATGCGGGGAGAGGAAGCCGCAAAGTTGTATCAGGATATTGGTGAAATGTGGCTGAGACTTGTGCAAGGACTAAGAAAAGTTTGTTTGGATCAGAGAGAAGAGATCAGAAACCATGCCCTTTCATCATTGCAGAAGTGCTTGACAGGGACAGATGGTATCAACCTTCCTCATGGTTTGTGGTTGCAGTGTTTTGATCTTGTGATTTTCACAATGCTTGATGACCTGCTTGAAATTGCTCAGGGACACTCCCAAAAAGACTATAGGAACATGGAAGGAACACTAATCATTGCTGTAAAACTGCTCTCGAAAGCGTTTCTACGGTTACTTCATGACCTAGGGCAGTTAACAACATTATGCAAGCTATGGCTGGGAGTTCTTAGCAGGATGGAAAAATATATGAAGGTCAAAGTAAGAGGGAAGAAGAATGAGAAGCTCCAGGAAGTAGTTCCAGAGCTTCTTAAGAACACCTTGCTTGTAATGAAGAATAAGGGAATACTGGTACAGAGGAGTGCCTTGGGTGGGGATAGCCTGTGGGAGCTAACTTGGCTACATGTCAACAACATTGTTCCATCCTTGCAATCAGAGGTGTTTCCTGATCAAAATTGGGGGCAGTCACAGCAGAAGCATGACGAAATGGGCTATTTGGTGTCTGATGAAGCTGGTTCTGTTCCTTCAAATGGATCACTGGCGTCTGAAGGTGATACAACTGGTGGTTAACACTTAGTATAGTACCTAGTGGAATTAGTATGTTGATATACGTGATGGAAAGTGCATTGTTTCAAGCGTTGAGATGTTAATATTTCCATGTTCTGATGACTTAGTTGACTGGGGACAGTTGGAAAGTTTAGCAGGGTGAGATGTTGATCTACATGGTATGGACAAAGGGGACTTGCATGACAAAATTCCTTGTCTAGAGATGGCAACAGGTTGTTCAGGCCATAACTTACTTCACCTAGATGAATTGCTCATCGTCATGCTCTATACCAAGATGTGCTTCGGGAGATGTTATAGTAGTTGTTTAGGATATTGTTCGTTGTTTATGCTGTCAGAAAGATTAGGCTATTAGTGAACTATGGAAGGGGAGACATGTGGGGCCTATGTTTGTACTGGCTTGTTCATTAGTGTACAGAACTAGAACTAGACACCTGAAGCTTGTGTTGTTGGCAAGTTCATTTCACATGATAATGAAGGTTTCTGTTTTGGATGGAGATTTCGTCAAAGTGAAAATTCGTGGAAATTATGCCAATTAGCCACGGTCAAGATTTTAAATTGCGGTCTACAATTGTAATTGCGTCCCCAATATTGTGGTTGAGCTTAGATCTACAACTGAAATTTGTCGAATTTATAGCTGCTGCATTTTTTATAATTAAGCTCGAATCTTCTGTGATTATTGCAATAGTCTGGAATCAGAACGTAATCCATAATCCGTAATTTAGTGATGCCTGGGTTTTGAGTTGAAGATGGTGTCAGTTATTGTTAATTAATTGTAGACAACATCTTAATTCCTTGTAAGACAACGAGTATCTTTTGTTTGGGAGCATCTGCAATATTTGTTCGAGCAAGATTCAGAAGAGAAGTGGAATGTTAGCACTCAGCCACAACCCATAGTTCAGCCCAAGCCCATCCAAACTTACATTCATAGGGGCAAGATGAGGAAAGGGATCACTACTGCCACTTAGACAGGTTGTTAAGCAAACTATCGAGAGTTAGTTATGGCGAGATTGTATAGAGGGGGGAGGCATTCATTCATTTTTCTTCATCTTTGATATCTTGTATAGGCCTGGAGAATATTTTTCTAGGAGAAACTACTGCTGTATTTCTATCTAATACGTAAATGATACAATTTCTAAGGTTTACCTATCAATTGGTGCTTTCATTGAGAGGCCAAGTAGGTAGAGATTGTATGCACACTCGTATGGAAGCTAGAGTAACCATAGTTGAGGCGTCTCTTCGAAGGCAAGAATCATCCCTTTCAGCTAAAGAGGGGATGGTTAAATCGCATGACACCACTTTAAAGGATCTTCGATTGCAATTGGGCTCGTTGATGGCTAGTGTGGAGACGTTACTAAATCTCAAAATTTGCTTCAGTCGGAGCTGAGGGATGGGTTCCAATCCTTGTTGGCCAAGAACCCACAAAAATAGAAGGGGGTTGGCGAGGGAGAAGAGCCGCAGGCATCCCACCATGTGTCATCTTCTGCTAGCGGCGATAGACCTGCGTGTCTCTCCTCAGGGTCCGCTGGCAATGACAAACCCGCAGGCGGTGCGCAAGGCGTTGGGCACCATCGAGAAGGAGATCACATGTCGTCGGTGGCCACCAAACGTGCCTGGGAAGAATATCGGAATGTCGCACGAAGGGTGGACCTCCCAGCTTTCCACGGAGATGACCCTTTTGCCTGGATCATAAGGGCTAAGTCGTTTTATGTGGTCCTAGCTTTAAGATTTTATGCAACTCTTATTATTAATAATATGATCTATTCGTATATATGATTGCTTAATCCCCATATATGAAATATAGAGTTGAATTAAAATGCTACAATTTTTAATTTAAATATAAAAAGTAATCATGAATAATTAACATTAAAACTTGAATCTTTCAATAAATCAAAGAATTAACCTGAAATGGTAATCCTAGTTTTTATCCCATCTAGGTCTATCCCAATGTATTCATGCTAAAATAAAAGAAATCGTCAACAATTAATAAAGAAAACAAGATAAAATAAATCATTCTTATGGATCTTAAAATCTTAATAATCTTTGATTGAATTTTAATGGAATCCCCTTCTTTATCATCAAGGTTGCTCCACTCTTATCTTAAGACGTTTTACTTTGGCTCCTATTGATTGCTTTCTTGTCTTACACTTTTATTCCCTAAAACTTCTTTTCATTCTCATCAAACCTAAAAAATTTCCAAAGTGTTTCACCCATACAAGTCCAAAACAGATCCATGTTAGGCTCGAGTCCTTCACACCTATATAAAATTCTAATTTTTGTAAAATTACCACCAATACGAGTCTTTAATATAGACCTTTTTTACACTCATATAAGCTTAGTAACTCTTTCATCGTACATCTAAGGGTTTATCTTAAGAAAACGAGTCTAAAGGCCATAAACAAGGGTTTGTGTTTGGGTTGTATTTCTTCATATAGTAAGTTATAAAAAAACAAAAATGGATCAAAAATAACTCGGGATAGAACATAGAGCTATATTTGACTCATGTTCTAAAAATGAGTCTATATGTATGATATCCCTATAAGTCAAATCTATAATTGAATTAAAATGATAGCAAATTTGAATTTAAATATAATAAGTATTCACAAATAATTCAAAATAAAACTTAGACTTTCATTAAATAAAAGAATTAATCCAAAATAATAATTCTAGGGTTCATCCTATATATATGTATCCTAATTTAGTTGACGCTAAGACAAAAGAAACCACTAACAATTAAGAAAGAAACTAAGGAAAAGAAATCATTTTCATAGATTTTGAAATAACTCCTGACAGAATCCCCTTCTTTGTCTCTAAAATGGCTTTATTGTTGTCCTAATACGTTCTAATTTAGCTCCTACTGACTTACCTCTAACTTACCTCAAAATTGCCCAAATTCATTCCTTCTTTATTAAAGAACTATTATAAGGATTGTAAACAAAATATAGACCATATTGAGTACCAAATCATATAAGATCATCTAAATATGATTAAAATGCTCTAAAATTATGCTAAAATATAAACTAGTTAGCAATTATCATTAATAAATAGTGATTCATTGAGTGGCTTAAATGAATTTGCATTAGCTATAGGTTGAGGTGGAGCTAGCCAAAATGGAATCTTATATGAGAAGGAGATATGGGAATTTTATAAGTGGTTACATAAGGATGAATAAAGTTATATATAAATAGATGCCTTATGATCTATTTATTCAAGGTTTTGAATTAAGATATGTTATCCCCAGTTATATATATGTTCACTTGGACTTGTTCTAATTTCTCTATAAGCCTTATCAAAACCCTTCATATAGTTCCCCTAATGACTAGTTACTAATTTGAGGATTTTAGGTTCTTCTCACTTTTTTGAATAGTAAAGAGTAACTAACATGTGTGTTGATAGTAAACTTTTGTTTCCCTATAATTGATCAAGTAAGAAACAAAAGTGAATTGTTGTAGCATATAACCTGACATATAACGTTTGAACTATTCATATCCATTTTTTACACCTTGCAAATATTTATGACTAACAAAGGTCTTTAATTAATTAAAATGTATAATGATAGGTATTCTTTGTCATATTGTGATAAGTTCTCTTTTATTGTATACTTAGTTATAAAGTAAATGGAAGAGAAGAGGAGTCCAAATGAGACAATTGAATCAAAAGACCCATTTTGTTGAGGTATATGAGATCACTTTTGTTTGTAACCTTTACATTATTAAAAACTAAAAAAACACTTTCTTGATGGGTTTTAAAAGATGAAAACCTTATTAGGATATAATGTCATCTTTAACTTTTAACACATCTTTTATGTGAGCATGCCTAATAACTCTTCTTAATCATTAGACAACTAAATTAGACTACCAAAAGTAAAATATTTTAATAAACCATTTCTAAAGTTGTAAGACTTTAAGGCTTGAATAATAAGGAGAACTAATTAATTGAAGACACTACTCTAAGTTAGTGAAAATTATATCCACTTTAAGGAAAATTGTGCTAATTTTTTTTGGTAAATGGGAAATTTTATTTATCTAAAAAAAATAGTGTTACAGGAGTAGAATTAGTATAAAACAAAATTTTAAGAAGAGAAGCCTAGAAAAGAATCCTTAAAAAATATAGTAAGGAAGCTAGTGCTCCAATTGAAGTCATAAAGAGATACAATAGGGTAAAGATAAAACTTGCTTTCATTATGGAGATTATAGTAAATTTGTATATTTTTCCATCTAAATCTTTTATATTTTTCTTCTAATATGTTGGAGAAGATTCAAGTGTGGGGTCAAACATTACATGAAAATTTTATTATTCCTTTATTATTATATTTCATAAATAAAGTTAATGTGAATAACCCTATAAATTCTTACTTCCATTTGATTATTATGAGTGATATGGAGAAGCCATTCCAAGGTGTTGTTCTAGTTTTAATCTTGGTGAAGTAAATGGCATTGATGTAGCAGAGAGTTCCATATGTAAACAAACATAAGGGCATTAAAAGAAGAGGTGTTTTGTTGTTTCTATTAGGTATGGGCTTAAGGAGTAGCCTAATGAAGGTAAATTTGGAAGAAAAAAAATTAGTTTGCCTTTGGTTCAAATTATGTTTGAGAACTATAAAATAATAAATCTTAATATTAGGATGTGGTTAGGAAACCTTATAAACTTTCTCCAGGTGATTATTTGATGTAAAGGACAGTGGATTTGTTTGAGAATTTGCTTATATTTTACCCTTCCAGATGATTATATCTTCTCTTTAGGGATTAGGTTTATGAGACATAAGATTAATCTTCTTAATGCTCTAAAATGCATAAGAGGAGGTTGATAGACAATTCCAAGCATTACTACTTATGATCATAATGATCTTGACATTAGATGAGAGGTACTTTATGGTGTATCTAATCAAAAGGAATTTGTTAAGAAGCCCTATGAGATGCTTGTTATCAAACTATAAGTAGGTTGATTGACCATATCCTATTAGGTTTTTTATTTATTAAAGATTGAGTGTTTAGTTTTTAGTACCTTGCTTTATTTCTTGTAGGAGTTATAATAGGAATAACTTTCTATATTCTCTTATTAAAGGGGTGTACTGTAACACCCCACTCCCACGTGACCCGAACCTGACATCGTTGGTGATATTCGAGTCCGTGTCCCGCGAGGGTGGCGTGCTACATCAGTCAGTCGAAACTCAGTATAAATTTTTTTTCATTACACTCATGTGCGCGGAATAAACAGTAAACAATCTGAGCTCATGTTCATAAATAAACAGTTTCAGTTATTACAATCATTCAACAATAATTTACAAAAGTTATTTAATGAACAAAAATCCATAATCAAATTGGGCTCACTATAAATACAGAGATGTCAGAATACAGTTTTATGAAACACTAATGCTGACGCAAACTGATCCCGACCTCTATCTGTCCCTTGCATACAGTAGACATACTCCCGTATCAAACGGGCTACTCTTCAGGACCTGAAAAATAGATGCAAATTTTAGGTGAGTTTTGCGAACTCAGTGAGGAAACATCATCG
>JANVCL010000003.1:13847916-13869164 GCA_026546855.1 Erythroxylum incrassatum | reverse complement strand
ATCATCATCATCATCATCATCATTATTATTATTATTATTATTATTATTATTATTATTATTATTATTATTATTATTATAGCTAAGTAATTATATGGATTCTTTAAGGATATTTTTTTCAATATGTCCTCAATTTTAGTCCCAAGCACTTAGAATAGACTTGGAACATATAAAGATAAGGGATGATGAGTTTACTTATTCCCCAAACTTAAGAATAAATAAACTATCGGATTATATATTATGTATGTTTTCTTCAACCAAACAAGGGAATAACTTATTACTAAGAATAGACCAGGAATGAAATGGTGATTATAGTCAACTAAACACCTCCCTTCGTCTATTAGGAAGATTACAATAGGAAGCAGAAAGGAACCAATATTAGATAGAAAACTAGATCTCAATTAACTTGCAACCAGTAAGGAACTAGCGTTAGATAGGAGATTAATTGATTAGCTTAATAAGAAATAAAAAATGAATTACATTATATTAGACTTTCTCAAGCAAGTTCCATGTTATTTTAGCTTTAGAGCTAGCTCTATGCCTAACTTGGAGGCTATACTTATTTCCCTAATCTATCTTAAAGTTTCAAAATCAAAGATAAAAGTTATCTAAGGTTTTTATTTAGTACATCTTAGAATTTCTTTCCCTTTAAATAACATAGACTCCACAATTGAATGCAATCTTGAATATACTTAAGTCCTACTTCATATATTTCATCTGATTATTAGAACATTGAACTATTTTTGACAATTAGTTTCTGGGTAAGTGTAGTCACATAGGAGAAAGATGTGTAGTCATAGACTTAATAAGAGTTAGCATTGGAAGAACATATGGTTAATAGATTTAGAACTAAGATTGAAAAGGTGGCAACTAGTAATGGAGATTCCTTTAAATCTTTCTTTGATTTTTAATCTCAGTTTAGTAGTTAGCCATATGGTGAAGGAAACTTTAGGCAGGTTAAATTTGGGCCATACCAAATCCAACCATTTGATTATTTGTGTAGGATCTTGATTGTAGCTAGACATGACTTGTTTGGAAATCTTTTATATTTATAACTTAACAAAAAAATATATTCATCAAAGTTTAAGTTTGGACTGTAATTAGGGAGGTTTTCCATAATAAAGAAGAATCCTCTTAAGTGGTAATTATATTCAACATCTTAGATAATCTCCTCTTCTTTAGCTTTATTGGGAAGCATATATCTCATTGCATTTATAATGCTTCATACTAGAATCATTTTCCTTATCCATTTCCTATTAAGCATTTAATATCTTGGCTAATTCGGTCTCTCATTCTTAATATTTGTTCCAAAATCCAACAGAAATCTTCTACTGGCTTTTAATTTTCTTGAGCCTCCTATTTAGTTTTTCTCTTAATTTTCCTTTTTATAATTTAAAAATTAGGGTTCTAGGTGGTATGTGGGCATTAACAAGACTATACTAGTGGTCGTATTAATTAAAATTGTAAAAACCATCAAATTTGGGATGAACAAAAGTTCAAAATGAGAACACATGCATCAATATAGACTTATTAGTCTCAAAAATAGGTGTATTGATGGCCATGTAACTCTTGAAAACTTTAAAAACTTTTATTTTACATAAATATGTCAATATGGGTGTGTGACCATCAACATAGCCATGTTGGTGCCCATGTATTTTTCCAACATCTTCATAATTTGGTAAAACAACTCCAAATTGCTCTAAACTTGTCTCAATTTATTTATTTTGCTCTAAATAATTGAGTTATAACCTAATAACACATTATGAACGAATGAAGTACCAAAAACAATAAAAAATTAAATAAACAAGCAAAATGTAGTAAATATAAACCTACAAATATGAATAATGAATCATTTATCAATTGTGAATCTCAAGCCTTGTAAATAGTTTCTAAGAGCTATATGTTCTTACTATTTAAGCAAGTTGTTGGATAGGGATGTATAAAGTTCTTCTTGTCCTTTTGACATTCTCCTCAGTGTTAGGAAAGAGTTACAAGCTAAGAGGCTTAAACTTTTCTTTTATGGAGCTTAGCCTCCTCATAAGCTGATAAGCTTTACTGCCAACTATAAGAACTTGATATCTTTCCTGAAAGCCATATCGAAGTTGCTAGTGTTAATAAGGAAAATGTTGAATCTAAATAGACCATTAATAGGATTCTTTGTAGATATATTAATAACTTCTATTGGGGAGTGATCTGAGTATAGAGTTTTCAAAATGAGCTCAATCAAATTAGAAACTCCTTAGTTTGAATTTACTATAATCTTATTAAGTTTTTTCCCATTATGAGTGATTCCATATTTTGTTTATTAATTCAAGAGAAAAATTGACACCCAAATGATAAGTTTGTCATCCTACTTGATATGCAAAATATAAAAGTTCATCATTCCTTTTTTCTAGTACATAATATCATCCCTTATGCCTCCTACAAGTTTATAGGTCAGTCAAAATACCACCAAAAGTATCTATTGATTTTTTAAGAGTTAGCATGCATACTTTTAAGTTCATTTAATAATATATTACTTTAAAAGGATAAGTTAGCAATATATAAAAGAAATAATGATAGGTGTTGGAGAAAAAGGAGTTAAATTGTTTAAGTAGATAACTTAATTAGTAAGGAAGGTGTTAACCACTTACACTACCTCAAAGTTATGAGTAACTGTTATTATACCATTACAATATTTTTGGTGGTTTGATTAGGTACTTTACTTCTTTTCCAAAAACCAAAGATTCTCATTAATGAAGTTATCTTTAATTTTTGTTCATAAAAATTTCAAGACTATAAGCTTCTTATTAGATATTAGGTCTCTAATCATTTGTTATTTATTTAGACTATTTAGTCCTCTAAATCTCCAAGTTATTAAAGACATTAAAGGGGTTTGGAGGGAGAAGACCCCTAATATATTCTTCCTTTTTAGTTTCTGACTTAGTCTTCTTATGATAGAGGTAATAGATTCCTCATTAAGATTTTCCCTAACACCTATCCCATGAATCAATATAAGGGAGCCTAATTGGCTATTGTTTATCTGAATATTAGAAATTTCCAACTCTTTAATGCTTTAGCTCATCTTCTATGGTAAGGATGAATATGTGATCATAAAGGTATTCCTTACTACTTTAGGATCAATGTCCTCGTTACTCCTACTAAATTACAATTCCTAACAATTAGCAGTTAATAAAGATACATTGGTGAAATCAAATAGATGAGTGCCTTGGGATTTAAGCATATCTTTAATGGTTATTTTTCACTACTTTTATCTATAATAGTGTGGTTTCTTCTTGAAGGAGTCGGTTTAAATTGACTTTAAGGTTAGTAGTTGCTTCTTATTCATCAATTCCATCTAAAGAAATGGCTTATAATTCCATTAACTCATTATAGCTCCCTATTCTAAATATCCTTCAAGTGGATTTCCATTGTTTTTTCTAAAATTTAGCTATCTATCATTAATAAGAGATATTGATCTCAACCATTTGAGTATCACTAAACCCAGTCAACCTCTTAAGTTCAAGTGTCTTAGATAATTTCTAATCACCACTTACTTCAGTACATATTCTTGCATAACCAATTCAAACTAAATTTAGTGTCTGATCATTAAGACAAATCAGTTTACCAATTGCACTAGCCAGGTGACTTAAACATGTGGTGGTCCAATATTCCAGAGGAATATTATAGAAATTTCCCTGAGTTAGAATTTTCATCCTTTTTCTCTTGTTCAAGTTTAAACTTGTTCTCCATATTAGTAGGCATAATTAGTTTCCTAGAGATATTATATCACCCTAGTTCAACAATCCTTTAGATGTTGGCTTCATAGTTAAATTTAAAAATGAAAGTGTCTTCATTAATCAAAGTGTTGAACTAAATGTAGTTCAAATCAATATTTTGATGATAAAAAACATAAGTAATACTACTAAGTTATTATTTTAGAGAGAACAAATATAAGAGCAATTTATAGTTATAACTTAAAAAGATAAAGAAAAGTTGATAAAGAAAAGTTGAAGCTTTGTAACCTTCAAAGTGAATATAAAGTCAAAAACAAAAGAAAATCAAGGCATATCAAGGTAATTTTATATTTTATATAATTAATATAATCTCCCTTTGTTAGTTTGGTAATCTCAAAGTCTCACCATACATAAACATCTCATCTTTTTTTTGTTAAAGCTTTTTTAAGAATTTGCTTGATATTTCAAACACTCTTTAGGGAACATTTTAGAAAGTCTTTAAATCATAATTGCCTTAAAAAATTGAGTTTGATTATTTGAAGCTATTAAAATTATAATTTTTAGGGGATTGGTTGACCTACATGAGTTAATGTTCGACAATATAAAGTTATCAAAGTTGATGTAAGAGATTTGCAATAATATTAATTGTATATTAGTAGACCAATATGCCTTAATTTTTAACTAATATGTAATATCTAATAAATATTATGCATTGAATGCATATAGTTGGCCAATATGACCTAATGGTCAACCAATATGTCAAAAGTAGCTAATGTAACAACTCATTTTTTGCTCCAATAGCTAATAAGGGTTTTAAAAACCCATAAATATATGTTTTCTCATTAGTTCTTACATCAAGAGGCATTTATGTGTCTTTTGCACACATTTCTTGGTGTTTATTAAGCATTTGATTGTTATTGTCTCATATTTTTGTGAGAGAGCCTCTTTAGAGTTATCAAAGTGATAAAGTGAGATATTTTAAGCTTTGATTAGGGTATTATATTAGGATATTCTAAATGCGATTGAGGTTCCTCTTTACCATAAAGGAAGACTGTAAAAGGCTCCTGTTTTAAAAAAAACATTATATAAAGGTTATTCTTTGCCTTAGAAGAACAATTATGGTGGAATTCTAAGATGAGTTTTTGGAGTGGATGTAGGTTAGGGTTGTTTACCAAACTAATATACATTATTTTGTATTCTCTCTTCCTCATCATCTTTAAATTGTTATTCAATTTTTTATAGATTTACATTAATCAATTTCTTTATCCTTATATATATTCATTATTTTTAAATTAAGTTTATTGGTTAAATCTTTTTAAAAAGTTTATAAACACTTAATTTGGGATTAATTAGTGGTATGAAAGTTTTTTATTAGGCTAGCATTTCAAAAAAATCCTATGTCAAAGATCATAATGACACATTTTGGAGCATCCTCATCATCATTTTTCCAAAAGGGATAAAACATTAGTGAAGCCCCTTCTTTGATATAAATGAATATATATCTATTAAAAAAAGGATAAAATTTTACTTGATAGCCAAAAATGTTGATTTTTAGGAAATTGTCTTAAGTGGTTCATTCATTCCTATTAAAATTATAGATGATAAGACAATCTTTAAGCTAAAGTGGAATGGGATCCTCAAGACAAGAGACTCATTTCTTTGAAAGCAAGGTTGTTCATATTTTATGTTATGTATTAGGAAGAAACAAATTCAATAGAGTCTTTATGTGTGAAATAACTCATGAAATTTGACATACACTAGAAGTTATATATGAGGGAACAAATCAAGTAAATGAGATCAAAGTTGGCATACTATCACACAGATATAAATTATTTCAAATGAAGTAGGATGAAAGAATATCTAACATCAACACTTGATTTATTGATATTATTAACAATTTTTGAAGTCTTAGCAAGACCTGCACTAACATTAAAATGGTAAATAATTGGCTTAGGTCACCTCCAAAGATATAGGAAGCTAAAATGATAGCTATACAAGAAGTTAAGAATCTAACAACATTACCATTCGAGGAGCTCATTAGATATATTCTCAAATATGAAAGGAGACTTTTAAGAAGGAAATGGAATTAGCATTCAAGGTCTTAAAGGAGGAATTAAATGAAGAAGAGAAATTTATAATTGAAAGTTATGATGAAGACATCACCTTTATCACTAAAAAGTTTAATAAGTTTTTTAAAGAGAAAGAATTTCTCTAAGATAAATGGCTTCAATGAAGGTAAAGTTGATTCAAAATGTAACTCTTCTAACATTATTATCTTGAATATAGAAAACTCAGTCACATGAAGTCTCAATATCCTCTAATTAAAAATGATTGTAAGTATAAATGAAATAACAAGAAGGAGAAGAAGGATAAAAATAAGAAGAAAACACTTAAAGCCTTAACTTGCAATGAAACAACTGAATCCAAAAATGAGCAAATAGAAGGAGAGGTAGCTCATATTTACTTTATGGATAAGGGCGATGATGAAGTAACATTCAACTCTAATTTGTATGATAGTGATAGTAACTTGATATATTATAAAGTAGTCAAAAGTTTAGAAAGTATGAGTAATAAAAGAAAGAAATTATCTTTTAAATTTAAAGAAGTTTAAAAGTAGTTGGATGCATGCTTGAATGAGAATGAAAAGATGAAAGGTGAATTCCATAGAATGAAAAGATGAAAAGTGAATTTCATAGAATTAAAGCATCTAAAAAATTGATCATTGATGACAATCATAAACTAGATATATTAAAATAAGAAAATGAGTCATTAAAAGAGGAAATAAATGTTTTAATTTCTGATAGAGATCAATGGGTTGGAACTTCCTACGACAGCAAGAGTCTCTGAATTTATCAGTATTAATGGGTGGAGATGGCAAAAAATGTAGAGATCATTGGTAACCTTGAGCCCCTACTGTACCAACCAAATAGTTCTAAACCAGATTGTTTGGAATGGTTAGCTAGCTTTACAAAACAATATACTAATGGTTCAACCTATATTTTCTTGAGACCTCTAATACAAAATGTTCCTTGGCATAAACTGGTTTGGTTTAAAAGCAATATCCTTAGGTGTTCTTTCATACTATAGCTGACCTTCCTTAAGAAGTTACAAACACGGGACAAACTTCTCTATCTACATACTCCTAACCACTTTTCCTTGTGTACCTCGGCCAATAAGACTATTGAACACTTGTTTTTTGAATGCCCCTTCTTTAAAACCGTTTGGAACCAATGCCTCAACTACTTCCATATTTACATCCCAAATCAGACTAATCTTCAATCCATCCCCGTTTGGTTTAATCAATCCTCAAATTTAAGAACCTATGACATTAACATTTTCCTTATTCGTCTTTCTACTACTGTCTACAATATTTGGTCTGAAAGGAATACTCGAACATTCAAAGATGAAGCCAAGGATGTGGGGAGCTTATACTCCAGAGTAATCTTCCAAGTTATGGAACATCTTAGCTCAAACACCGTGTGGAGGTAATTGATGAAGTTCTTATTCACTAATATATTTTCTGCAAGTTTGTGATTTTAGGAATGCCAACTGGAGGTACAACAGTTCTTAGGTTTCTAAAGCAGAAGTGAAGACAGGAGCAGGAAACATTCTTGTCTCCAATAAGCAAAATGGAGTTTTTGTTTTTAGACTAAAACAAGGGCGGGAATCCAATTTCTCTTCGGTAAAGCAGAAGAGAAGTCAACACCAGGATAAATTCTTGTTTCAAAACATCAAGTAAAGAGAACTTGGAGTGGATTAGACAAGAGCATCTTTCTGAAGTAGATCAATTTATCTCAACGAATGAATGGAGGCTAGAAGAACAAATAATGTTCCTATCAATGAAGGAATATGAGAGGTGAGTAAACTTGATAGTGAACAAGGAATCTAGAAGGACATTCTCTTCTTAAGTTGGGTGTATAGTTGTTTAGATTTTGATAATTAATGTTGCTTGAGCTTTCAACTAGAAACTGTTGTTGGAAAACTTGTGCTTCTAGTTAAATTAGCAAGCTCTATAAGGTTTCTTGGTAGGAAAGTTGTAAAGAATATGGTGGTTGTGTTTGCTGCAAGGAATTAGGTTGTAAGTACTTGCTGTAGGTTCAATTTGAACTCCTTTTGGTAGTTAAGAGATTCAAACGTAGGAATCTCTAGATATGTACATAACCTTTTATTATTTGTATAAAGTCTTACTGATTTACCAAATTTTTTTTAAAAGAATCTTTATCTAACTTTACAAAAGGGAGTGAAAACTTAAAGAAAATATTGGGTGCTCAAAAGAATTTCAATAATATGGAAGTGAAGCCAATTATAAATGTAATAGCCTATTTTTAAAACTTACAGAGGATTAGAGTATTAGATTGTTGAGTCATATGAATCATATGATTTATGATGTGCATTTCACTCACATGCATAAAATAAGCAAACACATATGAATTATGCTTTAAAAAAATAGTATATGCACTTAATTGACATATTCTAGGGTATGAAAGATTTTAACTGATTATGATGTACTTGTGTGTTAATTATGTCTTGAATTTTTTTTGATGAATTATAATTAGTAATTGGGAATTTGTTGTTACAATTAGGTGATTGATGAAGTGATATGTGCACCTAGTCTAGGAAAAATGGTAAATGGCAAGACAAATTGATACATGAAAATTTAGGTTGAATAGGCCTATGAAATAATGACACGTGGCAATTAAGAATGAGTGACAAATGGCTTAGGAAATTATGAGATAAGTGTCATAATGATTACGTGACAATTGGACTGGTTATTAAGCGACAATTGGTAGTTTAGGAAGAGGACACATAACCTAGCTCTTTACTTGCAAGTGTCTTGCCAAGTGTCTCAATCCTTGCCAAACACATGTACCAATGACACACACATGAAAGACCACCTTTTCTTTTGTTCTTACTATATGCTAATTCCTCCTCCTTCCTTCATCATCGACATCCATACACAACCCTTCCAACCTTGAGATTTTGCTAAAATTTTACACTTTGTCACTTCAAAATCTTGCTTTCTTCATCTTATGGTTGAATACTTTTTTATATTTTCATCTTGTTCTTGGAGTATGCTTCATCCTTGCGTGTTTGGTGGGCTAAATTAGCTTGATGATTGAGGAGATTTTGAGCTGAACAAGTAAGTGATTTATTAATCTATTGTGACACTTGTTAGCGTAACATTCATGATGATTATTTAGGGATGAACTTGGTTATGGTATTGATGATGAATTTGTGTTGGAAATTTGATGAATGAATTGGTTTTGTTTTTGATACATGGAAACCCTAGGTTATAGGTTGTTTTGCTGATGAATTAGATTGAGAATTAAAGTATATTGAAGGTGATTTTGTGCTAAAGAAAGGTGTTAGTGTAGTGTGCTTGAAATGAGAAAGAGCTAGGATTACACGTATGATATGAACGAAAGTTTACATTTGGTTTTTGATGCATAAAAGATAAATTGTTTATGAGTTACTAATTGAATGCTTTTGAATTGGAATTGGAGATGAATTGATGAGGAATTGAAGTGTCTTTAAAGTATAATAGAGCTATAATGGATGGATTATCATAAAGGTGTTCAAAATTTAGAAGAAAAGTTGAAGGAAAATGGAGGTGAACTTTCTGTTCACCCATCCCACGATCGTGAAAGTTGCATAAGCTCCTTCCCACGATCGTGGGCAATGCATTGAAGTGTAAAACTTTCTATTTTGTCGAAATTCTTTGAAACATGAAAATTTCTGTTTTATGTGATTGTTGAACCAACTAAGGATAAGTTACTTTACTTTGATGTATTTGGACTTGATTGAGGCTTGAAATGAACCTAGATTGTTGTTAGATTACTGTGTTAACGGTTTGATAAGTTTAAGCTGTTAATTGAGGTTATAACTTAAGGAATGGATTGTTTGAGATCAATGTATCTAAATCTGAAATTCGTGAGTTGTTAAAGGAATGAAGGTGTTCTTATGGATGTAAATATGATCCAAAGGATATAAGGGATGTGAAATAGGTATGATTGTATGAGAATTGGGAAATTGTTTGAATATGTGATGCTAAGAAAGGATTGATGAGTGTATGATTGATGAACTTAGAGTAGTCAAGTTTTGCTTAAGACATAAAGTTAATTGCTAGTAGTCAAGTTTTGCTTAAGACATAAAGTTAATTGCTAGTAAGTTATGTACAAGATATGATGTAAAATGATCAAGACTTGTAAATAAGGATACATGCCCGGGAAAATCAATTGAGCATGCATTGAACATGAAACTTATACATATACATGATTGAGTATCCATTTGGTAGAACAATTTAGTAATGTGTGAAATATGTGTGTATTGCATAATATAGAAGCACAAGTTGATTGTCAGCATCTAGACATTGTCGGGTCATCAAGGAAATAGCTTATCTTGAGTGTACTGTGAGTCAACCTAGATGTTTTCTCACTATATTTGAATTGTTTAATTAACTTTCAAATATTAAATTGTTACTAATATGATTGTGACATTGGTAAATTCCAAACATTGATGGTCCGAGGAGTTCGATATTCAAAACTGTATTAGGAGTGCTTTATAATTGTATGTGAACGTGGGAAAATGTATACTCAATTAAATGTCTAATGCCGGACTTAGATTCGATGAATGTGATAAATGATTGTGCACACTAAATGAAAGTTATTGATAGCATAAATATGTGATTTGATACATTTCATTACATTGTTATGAATGACCAGATAAAGGAGTTGTGACTAGAGTGACTTAAGTGAAAAAGAGTTTAAAGTTTAGAAATATGTACAAAGAGCCACGGGCTCAATTATCAATGAGCTCGGTATCCATAATGGGTACGGGACAATATATGAAATGAGCTCAATATCTGCAACGGATACAGGATAATAAATAGACGCTCGGTCACAACAAAGTAAAAATAAAAGTTGATTCACATGTGCATTTTACATATATAAATTGATATGTATCATATGAATGATTTGATTATTCTTAAATGATGATATCAAATGTTTGTATTCATGTTGAGCTTGTTGAAATGTGATGACTATACAAGATTGGGATAATGCGATATGCTTGTTGAACTCAGTTATATACTTGTGTGATGTTTGTGTTCTGACTTGAGTGAGCACATTGACGATGGTTCACTCACTAAGTTCACAAACTCATCAAAATTTTAAAATTGGTTTTCAGGTACAAGGGAGAACTAGTTCTTAAGGGTGATAGAATAGGAGTATAGTGCTTGCATTTTATGGATAAAATGACTCAATGGTTTAGTCAGCTGATGTTTGAGGAGTTTAGTTTAGAATGCTTTCAGTTAGCATTTCATCTTATATTAGTTATTATATATGTAGAGTAGAAAATTCTCAAATGTTTTTTTTAATGAAAGTATATATGGATTATCAAATGTAATGCTACAATGTAAGTTATGTTTGTGAATGAAATGGGAAAATTTGATCTTTAAAATACTTGTGATATGCCACAATAAGATAATGTGATTGCTATAACGTGCCATTTTTATAGGGTATGTTGTTGAATGTTCTCTGGATGTTGGGCATATGCTCTATGGTAGTGGTGTGTTATAATAAAACCATGTTTACCAAGGAAAAATATTTGCATAGTGAAGAACCATTGCCTAATGTGACAAATGGTTATGGAGTATGCATATCTAAGCATATGTATACACATGCCACATCCATTATGTAATACCCCACTCCCGCAAGACCCGAACCCAAAATTTATGGGCGATATCTGAATCCGTGCCCCACAAGGGTGGCGTGTTAGACCACTTAGTCAGTTAAAAACTCAGTATAAATTTTTTTTCAAGCGTACGCGAAAGTCAGTAATCGAAAATTTGGGCCCACTTTATTCAGAAACATTTCATTTACAAGAGTTACCAAAATTTTCAAATATCAAAATTTCGTTAATCATTAGGGTCTATTTCAAAAGCAAAACATATTACACTTTGATTAATCTCTTTTGCAAAACCATTTTCCAATTGGAAAGTTATACACAACAAATATATTTAAATACACAAAATACAATAATTTGCGGAGAATACAATTCAGTATGAAAATAAAGAGACACAATGCAGATGCGAATTGATCCTAACCTCTATCTTTCCCTTACATGCAGTAATTGTACTCCCGTTTGCGTAACGAGGTATTCTTCTGAGTCCTGAAAAATATTTGCAAATTTTGGGTGAGTTTTGCGAACTCAGTGAGTGACCATAACACATAATTCACACACTTCACTCTATTTCACATTTCATATTATTTTACATTCAATACACTTAATCATTCATATTATGCATATGCAGTACATATGAGACTCACTTTCCACTTGTTACTTTGTTGTGACCAAGTGCCTAAACTGTCTCGTATCTATTGGATATCGCGCTCATTGATAACTGTCTATATTGGGCTCATTAAATGTTGACCCTGAGGCTTTGATTCACTTTTGAGCTTGAATCTCATTTTCACTCGTTGAGCTTTAAGCTTTAATCATTGGCTACTCTGGTCACAACTGCTATTATATTTCATGCATTCATGCAATGGAATGCATCAATCACATTTGCATGTTCTCATTCAATCTCATTCCCATATCATTGGACCTTAGTCCGACATTCAACATTTATTTGATAATCACACTTTCACTTACATGCAATTACGCATTTAGAACACATTTAACAATCACATTAAGTACACTTAGTTCTTCTCATTCACATACAAGTGGCTCTTCAATATCCTATCAATCATCATAATCAAGAATAGTAAAATACTCTCTTTGATTACTTTAAAGTGATGAATCCTTTATTGACTTACGCAATTATCTTCATATGGTTCATACTGCATCCAAGTACTATTGATTGAATTATCTTAGGACAATTCATAAGTAACATCAAAACAAATTAATTCTTACATAAGATACCTTGGTAATCTCAAGTCCAAGGATCAATTATATAATTATAATTATAAGGAAATCCACATACACACATGTAATATTCCATTTAAGGTCCTCATAGTTAGGTCAGTTCAGTGACTTATTCTTTAATAAGCACCCACACATTAGTTTAAATATCTTCATACTTTAATTTTTAAGATCAATTACTTTCTTCATAAGAAAGAAACATAATGTGTGCTAATTTTACCATTTCAACAATATCTATCTTGATGAAACTATAATTGTGAACATTTAGGAATAATAGATAAGTGTAAATTGAATCTCTTAATTAGGATTTTATCATAATTTCAATTATATAGTAATTATTTCATGAATTATATCTTTAATATTAAAAAATCAAATATAATTAACATAATAAATAAAGGTAAAGAATTCCTTTAGTAATTAAACAATAATGTCATACATCAAATTGCAACCAATTGGTTGCAAGGGCATAAACTAACAATGTGATCTTTATTAATAATTTCTCTAGATACATATGGATTTATTTCTCATATTATAAGTTTGAACTAATTTTTGTTTATTATTGCTTTGTAAACATCATTCAAACTTAGCTTTCTTGTTAAATTAAAATTCTCCACGCTGATAATACTGTCAAATATAAAGAAAAAATTTCACTCAATTTTTTAATTAATACGGAACTATTATTCAAAAATCTTGTTCAAGTACCTTCCCACAGAATGGTAGGGTTAAACAAAAAGCTAAACATATACTTAATACTATCTGAACTCTTCTTATTTTTTCCTCTTTTCCAAAAAGTTTTTAATGAGAAGCTGATCTTACAGTTACCTGTGCTATCAATCATATTCCTACTTCTGTTATAGGTAATATCTCTCTTTATAAACACTTATATAATCATACTCCTAACTAGTAAACTTTTAAAGTCTTTGCAATGCTTGTTTTGCTCTTCTCCAACCATATGAATATACCAAACTAGAACCACAAGCATAATTATGTTGTTTCCTAAAGCATGAGATATAATATAAAGGGTATAGGTGTTGGCATCCATTATTATGAAGACTTAATAATTCTTAATGTATAACCTTTTGGGAGCATAAAATATTCTTATCCTTTAAAAATTTTAAGTCAATGAACCTTCTTGTCAATTATTCTCTGATCTTACCATATTTTTGTTTCCTGACATTTCTTTTACAAGATCATCTAACATTAATAACGGTTTAACATAACCTATATATGATCACATTGTGTCTCCACAATTTATGGATCCATCATCTTCTTCAGATGATTCCTCTAAATCTATTCGTTAATTAGAGACAAGTTCTGACCCTTTATGATAGAAAGCAATAACATAAGAATTATAGGAACTTACTAGTACTAATACTTGGGACATGGTCAACTTACCCTTAGTCAAGTATATTATTGGCTACAAATGGGTTTACAAAATTAAAAGTCTAGTTCATGGATCAGTTGAATAATACAAAGACCAAATAGTTGCTAAAGGACTTATCCAAGGGTATGGTATTGACTATGAGGAAACATTTATTCCTATAGCTTGTTTAACTTCAGTCCACAATCTCATAAGTAGTTAATACTAGCAAACATTGTTTACTATTCCATATGGATGTTAAGAATTCCTTCCTTAAAGGTGATCTTATAAAAGAAGTATTCATGTAACCTTCATTTGGTTATAATCATCCACCAAATAAGGTTTGCTCACTTTACAAAGCCTTATGTCAACTGAAATAAGTTCATCGAGTTTGATTTGTGAAATTTAGCTCCACTATTAGCCATCTTATTTTTTTACTCTAGCTTTTATGTTCATGCTATATTAATTCATAAAACAACCTAGAGATATACTTTTCTTCTCCTTTATATTGATGACAAGATAATTATTGACGATAATGCTTAAAGTATTTTTACTCTTAAATCATTTTTAGATCAATAATTGGAGATGAAGGATTTGAGTTATTTTTTGAATTTTCATACGATGGATTTGGATATTATTTATCATAAGTAAATTATACCACATCTTATTTCTCGATCAGGCATCACTAACACTAAGCTATTACCTCCCCCTTTGAATTTAATGTTTGTCTCTCTACTACTAATGGGACTCCCTTTAATGATGGTATTCTTTACTGCCAATTAGTTGACAGTATTATATATCTCGCTATCTCCCACCTTTGTATTACTCATGTTATTCACATCGTCTGTCAATTCATGTCAACACTTCATACCACTCACTTATCTACTATTCTTTATATCTTTTAGCATATTAGGGATACTCTCTTTTATGATCTTCAATATTCTCATTCATCTCTATTGGAGTTATGAGCATACTCTAATTTTGACTAGGCTAGAGATCTTGTTGGTTGATGATGTACTACTTGCCATCACGTCCCTTATTTTATGATACAATAAGAAACAAATATTCATCTTTTAATCTAGCATGAAAGCAAAAAACTAAACTCTTCTAAATATAACTTTTGGGCTCCTTTGGCTACATTAATTGCTTCAAGATATCATTTGTTTCCTTTTCTTTGGCAACTTATCTCTTTTGTGATAATTACAATGCATACAAATGCTCATAATGATGTCTTTCATAAGCTTGTCAAGCACATAAAGATTGATTGTCACCATGTGCAATACCATGTTATTCAAGGCATTATTCAAATTGTCCCTGCCTCATCACAATCTCGATATTTTTGCCACATCTTCTCCATCTTAATGATTTCAAGAACTTGT
This sequence comes from Erythroxylum incrassatum, assembly GCA_026546855.1. Lineage (NCBI taxonomy): Eukaryota > Viridiplantae > Streptophyta > Magnoliopsida > Malpighiales > Erythroxylaceae > Erythroxylum > Erythroxylum incrassatum. The sequence goes on along the minus strand of JANVCL010000003.1, from coordinate 13,853,790 downwards.
TTTTAAATTCAGGGTTTCCAGCTCCTTACCACCTTAAGTTTAAGGGAGGATATTAATGTATAATTTATATAACATATAGGTTATAGAATTATGTAATAATCACAAAGTATATTTTTATGTATATTCTTATATAAATTCATGTATAAATATCTCTTTATATAATAGCTTTATATATAAAAATACAAAACATTCTTTGCTCAAAGTAAGTTTATAATTCAAAAAGCAATTGACAATGACTATGCTTTGGAAGTATAAAGCATTAACTCAGACGAGGTCAAAAATAAAAAAACGATGGTGGCAGGTGAATAGTGCACGTTACTGTCCTACTATATGATCTCAGCGAATTTGGCTCACGAGAATGCCACCTAGAATAATATTTATATTGGACAGAAAGGTTCTAACTTTATGAAATTTTTAAGAAAGATTAAAAAAAGAATTAAAAAAAGAAACTTGTAATCACAATCCATATTTTTTATGAATGAGCTAATCAATTTCTTTAAATAGTTATTTCTCAATATGAACCAAAGGAATAATTAAATTTTACTTTGAGATTTATGAAATTATATGTTTCAAAAATAATTACAATATTATCTATAAGAACTCGAGTTTAAACTAGTTGTACATAAAAATACATAATTTATAATTAATAAGTAATAATATTATATAAACTTATAAATCCTTCGTTTTTTTCTTTTTAATAATAATTTGATACCCCACCTAATAACGGATGTCACATATAGAGTATGTACCGTACAATTCTTCTGTAACGTTGTGACTGGTTTGGTTTAGACTGACTTTGATGAAACAGGCGAAACAAGATAAGTTGCCTTTTCAGGGAACGAGAGAGAGACCCGGTAAAAGTGGATCAAACATTTATTTACCAGTAATTAGTCCTATGACTTTCTTACATGGAGGACAGGTCGATGTCATGTTCTTTCCTGCAAATGCTTCAGACAACTTGCCGGCCTATTCCTCTTCCTTTTATCATTTCGCATAGCCTGTTGACATATATCAATTCGTGGTTCAGGAGTGAAAATTCAACTGCATATCAGCAAAAGTTATGTAAACGAGTCGCTTTCTCAGGTGTATATAGAAGACCAAGGAGTTAATGCTTCATTACTCAAATCTCATATTCCCTTTCATTTTCTTGTCACAGGAACAAATCAAGAAGACATTAGTGAACGTCTAATCAAGTGTTATTCATCATAGTGACTAAACTGGAATTCGATATCAATTGCTATAATTGAATTACAGCTGGAAAATGAAATATGGGAAAGAATTCGCTGCTCAAATGGTGCCGGAATGGCAAGAAGCTTACATGGATTATAATTTTCTCAAGACCCTTTTGAAAGAGGTTCAGAAATTCAAACAAAGAAGCAGGCCGCAAAGCCACCAATCTGGCCTAAAGAGAAAGCTAACATTATACAGAGCTTTCAGTGGCCTAACAGAAAGAAACAACACCTCGACTCCTTCCTCACCAGATATTGACAGCGAAGCAATTCTGGTCAATTCTCAGAGTCATGATGGCTTTCAAAGATATCAGACTATGTTCCTTATGTCGTCAGACGAAGGAGGAGAATACGAGCTAGTGTATTTCAGGAGGCTTGATGATGAATTCAATAAGGTGGACAAGTTCTACAGATCTAAAGTGGAAGAGGTAATGGAAGAGGCTAAAATATTGGACAAGCAAATGGATGCTTTGATTGCTTTCAGGGTCAAAGTGGAGAATCCGGTTGGCTGGTCTGCTAGGTCCACTGACATGACTCGTCTTGCTTCAGATGTTGCAGCTTCTACTGCTGCATTGTCTGCTACAACTCCTCGAGGAGCCAGAAGCAGTAAGTTCTTTGAACTAACAAATCAAGAGTTCTCACTTCTTTCTCTCTCTTGTCATTCCTTAAATTGTAAATTGAGCCGAGACTGGTACCTTCTAATCTCAACGACAAGAAGGAACTTGGCCAATATATGCTTATAGAAACATTTAACCAAGCACAAAAAAATTGGCACGTTTAGATTTGAGATATTTTATGATAATTCATGTGCAGGAAGAGTCCATATAATGGACGTGATTGAAGAAGGGTCGAGTGCACACGAACAATCAAATGAATCAAGTGATGATAATGGAGAGAAGACTAGTGAAATTGGTCTAAGGGTACAAATAGAGGAGCCAAAGTCTAGACCAGCTCAACTGGAGGTACTTAACCGTGTGAAGATTAACAATACAATGGAGACTCCTAGTTCAACCATTAAAAGCGTTCTTAAAGTTCCTCAGCAGACAGAACTCCAATTTACGAGGCAAAACCTCACAAAAGTTGAAGAGCAACTCAAGATTGCTTTTGTTGAATTTTACCAAAAGCTTCGACTGCTCAAGAGTTACAACTTCTTGAATACATTGGCATTTTCAAAAATTATGAAGAAGTACAACAAGGTATGATTTCCCACTTGACCTCAGGCTATTGTCGACTCATTTCCTTTCTTGTTCCTCTGGCTCGTCATGGCGTACATCTTGCAGATTGCTTCGAGAAATGCATCAAAAGCTTACATGAAAATGGTAGACACTTCCTATCTTGGCAGTTCCGATGAGGTTAGCATTCCTTTCTATTGCCAAAACAATGTCTAACACAATACGTATCTTCTGGTAAGGACGATTTGCTCAGTCAGGAAGATCGTCTGTCTCGAGTCTCCTCAAACTTGTAACTTGGCCTATAATCACAGGTTACCAAGCTCATGGAAAGGGTTGAGGCTACATTTATCAAACATTTCTCTAACTCGAATCGCAGTAAAGGCATGAACATCTTAAGACCAATAATGAAACGAGAAAGACATAGAACAACATTTTCGACTGGTAAGAATTTTCTTCTCGCAACAAGATTCAAGTCTAATCTGATTTACTTGATACAGAATCTAATTGATTACAAATTATTGAACCAATTTGTATGGAAATTTCAGGATTCTTTTCTGGATGCACAGCAGCTCTGATAGTAGCCCTTACTTGGACCATCCGTGTGCGTAATATCATGGAACAACCAGGAAGGCTGAAATATATGGAGACTATGTTTCCACTCTATAGGTTCTGGACCTAACACAGCTTCATTTTCTATCCAATCCATCAAATCCACACCATCGTTCAATTCAGCCATTTTATGTTTAACAACTTACATCTTATTTTTTTACAGTTATTTTGGATTCATTGTTCTGCATATGCTTATATATGCTGCTAATATATACTTCTGGAGGCGATATCGAGTGAATTATGCTTTTATATTTGGTTTCAAACAAGGAACAGAGTTGGGATACCGACAAATTTTGGTTCTAAGTTTCGCTCTTGCAACACTAGCACTTGGCTGTGTGATCTCAAACCTTGACATGGAAATGGATCCTAATACAAAGAGTTACGAGCAGTTGACTGAACTTCTCCCTTTGAACGTGCTTATAGTATGATTCTTTCGTCAACTTGAACCACTCTTCTCTCCTAATACAAATCGTAGAAATTTATAACAGAACTCGTCATTTCGTTATCTGCAGTTGTTAATAGTCATATTGTTTTTGCCATTCAACATCCTGTTTCGCTCATCCCGCTTTTTCTTGCTCACATGTCTCTTTCGCTGTATGGCTGCTCCTCTCTACAAGGTAAGAAAATAATTCCTACGCAGCAATCGGGATTACTGAAGTCTAGATGTTAGATGTTAGATGTTAGATTATAGGTTTATTTTCATAGTACAAAATTTCCTCCAATGGCAGGTAAGACTTCAAGATTTCTTTCTGGCAGATCAGTTAACAAGCCAGGTATGTAGATGAAAAATGCTTCTTATCGATCTTGCAGTGATCATGCATGTAATAATATGTCATCATTTTATTGATTCAGGTGCAAGCATTCAGAAGTCTGGAGTTCTATGTTTGCTACTATGTTTCGGGAAACTACAAATACAGAATAAACACTTGCAATATGAGTAATGTATACAACACCTTCTATTTCATAGTTGCAGTGATCCCATACTGGTCTCGCCTTCTTCAGGTACACATCTGATTGTCTGCTCAAACATAGGAAAAGATCAAAGAATGTGAAATCACTTAACATGTTTTCTTCCGATCTCAGTGCCTCCGGCGCCTGTTTGAGGAGAAAGATCGTATGCAAGGATGGAACGGTTTAAAGTATTTCTTTGCAATTGTTGCAGTCTGCATGAGGACATCTTACAGTCTTAACAAAGGTATTACCTGGAAAATTATAGCATGGTTCTTTTCAGCAATTGCTGCACTCTACGGTACATATTGGGATCTGATATGCGATTGGGGGCTCCTTCAACGAAACTCCAAAAACCGCTGGCTAAGAGACAAACTCCTTATCCCTTACAAAAGTGTATATTTTGGAGCCATGGTGAGTAAAACATATGAACATGAAATGCCAAGATTTGTACCTGGCATCCCGTAGTAAGTTCAGTTGTTAATGAAAGTCGTTATCTATAACTTGCAGGTCTTGAATGTCCTGCTGAGATTTGCTTGGCTGCAGACTGTGTTGAATTTCAAGTTTTCCTTCTTGCACAAGGAAACCTTGACTGCCCTTGTTGCTAGCCTGGAGATAATTCGTCGTGGAATTTGGAATTTCTTCAGGTGACGTATATTTTACTCATTTGAGCAGCTAAAGAATCTTCAGGATTTAGGACGAGAGTTCCAAGACGTGATATTGGTCACGTTATCATTTCCTAAACCCCAATTACTTGTGGTAAATGATCAGACTGGAGAATGAGCATTTGAACAACGTAGGAAAGTATCGGGCTTTCAAGTCCGTGCCACTACCTTTCAACTACGATGAAGATGATGATAAAGACGACTAGGCCACGCAGCAAAAATTTATGATGACAAGTATAGTATTCTAGCATCTAACCATGTTTTTTCTTTTAATCCCTGGATTTTTCTGTGTCTACTTTTTGAAGTTCTTGTAACCTTCATAGTGAAATTCTACCTTTCTTGGTGCACGCATTGAACGCATAAAGGTTTGATTAATTCTCGCATGAAAGCCAATTGATCCGGCATTGACGCGAATGTACTTGTGAATGACGGTCATGCCACCGCTGGCAGACAATGTGGTTAACGGTACGTGACTCAGTCGGTGCTTTCTGTTCCTCCATTGCCACAACACTAATCTTCGTTCCGAGCTCAGCTTGGCGTGTTGTCTGAAGGAGTACCTCAACTTACTATATAATCCGACTCAGTCAGCTGTTGTCGCAAGAATCATGGACCAGAAAGAGAGTGGGCAAATTTAGTCCTTAAAATCTGACCTTGGAATTTGAAAACAAATCTTTTTGGAGAGAGACCTACAGTAGATCTTTCTGAGTTTTGCCATGATTGAATTTGTATACGTAGAAAACCTCCCCAAATGAATATTCGATTGAATTTGTAATAAAATTTTAATAAATAAATATTCGATAAATTAATAATTTTGATTAAATAATAATTTTTTTGGTTTCGACTTAGGCCAATAAGATAAAATAATAACCTCGCTAAATATGTAAGATAATAGTTTTTAAATAAATTCTTTGAGGTCCACTGAAAATATAAAATAATAATTTATTAAATAAATATGAAAATTATATATATGATTCATAAAATAAAGCACTTCCTAAACAATTTTTATTTCAAATTTTATGTTTTCCTATAATATGTATTTATAGTCAATTGATTCTTCTTTTTATGCGAACTATATTCAATTTTATCTTTAACATTTTGGAGGACATAAACTATATTAGGCACATTTTTCTCATGTTGAAGCAAGTAACTTTTCAAAGTCTTTATAACAAGAAAAACTTCTTTTGTAAAAACATGTGGTATAACGTTATTATCATCTAGATCTTGATTGTCATCATCTTCCATATCCATTAC